>JAXGGA010001893.1:0-137015 GCA_038373865.1 Uloborus plumipes
TAATTTTAAACCTGGAGTGAGAAACGATGATTCTGAGGAGTTGGTAGCCAATTTAGAGCAACGTGCAACTATTAATGGAAGTTGCGCAAAGTCAACTTCTGATGACCCATGCAAAAGAAGTGTCCAAGGAAGATACTATAGCTTAATGCGATTTTCTTGAGCAGAGCACCTTCTCTCGATGTATGTTTTAGCGTCCCAGGAGCAGTTCCACGTATTATATCTGTGTCAAAGATTCTTTATGGCTTCAAGTTATGGATATTTCACAACCAGTTCAAACTTGCAGCCGGACAAGGAAAAGGTATTCGTAACATATGAATGTAATTTCTTTCATATTCTTATCATTAATGGGAAAGAATATCTAAGAGTTGGGCTCCCAGCAACTCTTTTTGTGCAAGTACTGAGAAATGATTTGGAACATTTTCAGCGTTTTATTCCTGTAAAGAAGAAACTCAAAAGATATCAGCAGTTTGATCCTGAGCATTGGAATCCTCAAGATAGCTACCAACAAGAGTTTGTACTACCAAAGAAACTGAGGATTGTAAACGACAATACGGAGCATGGCATTGCCCTTATTGAAGCATTTGTTAAGACTATCACTAACGACGAAAAACAAAGAGTGTCAAATGGGAAACAGGAACACAGAAAAGGTATCAAAGTTGCAAAAAAGTAACCTTGAAAAGTATTGCAAGAATTAACGACCGAATTTTTATATATTTAATGTATTTAAATTTGTTTATATATTTTTTCCGTATTTGATCAGGTTTCATACTTTTCTGCATTTCATTGGTTTTTCAGATATATAGTTCATTTTGTGATTGCACGCTTTTTTTCTTCAGAGATATAAAAAAGCAATAAAGTAACTTTATTATTATTATTATTATTTACGTTCGCATTTGTGCCACTATCACAAAATTTGAAGTACTTCTAAATGTAAATATAGTTTACTAAAATTTTGGGCAAATAATTCAGTGTATATAAAGGCCTAAATAAGACAAAAATACAAAGGCTACGTTTTTCCATAGATATCATTTACGTTCACTTTTTGTCAATATCATGAAATTTCAAGGCGTTTGAGCGACCTCTAAATATTAATATATTTTGTCAAAATTTTTGCACAAATAATCAGTGTATATAGTGGCACAAAATAAGAGTGTAAGACGCACAAAAATACAAAGGTTTTTTTTTTTCATACATTTCTGAATCAACCTAATATATATATATATATATATATATATATATATATATATATATATTGTAATTAAAAAATTTCTGCTACCAGTTTCAAAGAGCTGCTACGGGCGCCTTATGATCTGAGTGGAGATGTTTGTGATTCTTTTTCTATATTGGGTTTCAACTTCTTTGTTAATATTAATGTATATTTATATATATATATATATATATATATATATATATATATATATATATATATATATATATATATATATATATATACACATACACATAAACAATCCCTTTTGATTCTTCCCGTTTCCTACAGTCATTAAAATGTAGGTCACTGGATTGCCGGTATCTTTCTAATATTTAAAGATATTCAACTAGATTTTCTTCATAATTTGTTTCATTAACTTGGATATTCAATTTGGAAACTTATAAATTGTGTTTTTGGTGTGAAATTAACCTCTTGAAAGCCTCATATATCATAAAGTTTTCTTTCAAACTCTAATATAATATTTCTCATGTATGTTGACAAGTGTTCCTAAAATTTGGTAAGTTTTGACGAATTAAATTAAATATTTTGAACTAATGGTTGCTAATTGGAAACATAGAGTATCAAACTATTCTATTTGGGGGCGTTTAGATTATTTCTACTTTGATTTGATGCAATGACATATTATTTTTACAGTACAAGAAATACATTAAAGACTGAAATTCCGCATGTGTTTACATTTATTGGTACATATTCTATAAGAAGCATACAGTCGAGCCCGCTTATTAGAATATCGGTTAAAAGAATATCCCGCTTGATAAAATACATTTTCAATGTACCAAACTGTTAGAATGTATTATTTTGATCCCGGATAATAGAATATCCCGCTTATTAGAATATTTTTTTGCGTAAAAATGGCTCTTCCATTAAGCGGGCTCGATTGTACTTATAAATGAAACTCAAATAAATATTTAAAATATTACCGAAGGTTGTTCGATGAAAACTCTTCGTAGAGAGTTTCAGTGATCTCAGAAATGGTTGATTTTATGGTTTGCCTGTTAAAGACCTTGATTAAGTAGAATTAGTATAAGAGGTTCTCTTCAGGTTTGGAAAGGGAGATTATATGAAGTGAGATTTAACTAAGAGCTTGGTTATTGACATTTTTTGTGGTCCGATGAGAAGGTTAGTAAAAATAAGCATCATTTATAAGTTAAGCTAAAGTATTAAGCTCAATATATTGTAAGAAGATTAAATTGAGAGTTGCTATATGTTCGAATGTAAGATTATTTCGAAATTTTTCGAGAAATAGTTCACTATTTTGGTGAATATTAGTCTAACTTGATTACCAGCAGCTGTAAAAGACCTTTGTTCCTTAAATTCAGTGCTAAAATATTATAGTGCGGATTTTTTAGTTAAAAAGGAAACTTATCATCAATGGTGCATAGTATTAAATTCATCGTATTTAAGCACATTACTGCATATCAATGCTTTACTAAATACATGGGGAAAACGCACAAACCATTAAGGTCATTAAACAGATACATATGCAGTTTGAAGCAAGATGAAGTTGGCTGAAGTGATTACTATAAAGTACAAAGAGCCCGTTAAAAATTACCAGAAAAGGCTGGCTATTGCTGATATTTTAAATAGCAATACGATAGCTAGCTCTCCAAGGTGGAAAAAATAGCGGATTGTAGAAGGAAAAACTATCTGCATTCTTTTAACCAAGAAAAAAGCGGATAATTTCGAAGATGGTACTGGCCAATTGCATGTTGTAAAGTAAACGGGAGTAGTATGCAATTGATGGGTGCTATACAGGGTGTTCCAAGTCAACCGTCATGACCTCTAATTCCTCAACCGTTCGTCCTAGATGCATACTTCCAATTGCAAATTTGCTCAAAATGAGGTAGAGAGTCAAAATATTGAAAGTTTGAAGCGAAAAAATAATTCAGTCAAAAAATACGAAATCTAACTTTTTATAGGGACTCCGGGTCCCCAAACTTATATTTAGGGAAAGAATCTCCATTGAAAAATAATACTAACACAAAAAAATGACATTTGTGCGATCAAAATTTGCGGAGATATTCGAGTTTTAAATGCGCAGGGCCCGTAAACAAATTGACAAAAGAAAATTTTCGCCCTGCCAGAGGAATAACGAGCTTTTAGATTAGGGACGATAATGAAATTTGTTTCGTCCATGTCAGAAAACATTCGCTTCTCATTGTATTCAAAAATAAATACAGATGATACAAGACTACAAAACATAACAAGACAAGGTAAATTATTATACAATTTTATACAAAGATATTAAACACACGAAATATGTAGAATCTAAGAAATAATATACATTGCGATTACATTGTCCGTAAAGCAACACCATTTCTACATACTATTCCGTAGTGTACATCGTAACTTCAAGCCTTAACGAAATGCATCTAGTTAAGCCGATTTTATTCTGCAGTGAAGGGATTACGTTATTTCAAGCAATCACTATACAGTCGGTAAATTTATATTCGCGAATTCAGCAAGACATTTTCATTCTTTCTTATTCAATTTTTTTCGTATTTTAATTCCCATGTTAAATAACTTTTGCAGTGAAATAAATTTTAGGAAAATAAAGAATATTTTGTTGTTAAAGAACTCTGAATGGTGCGAATTTCGCGTGTATATGGCCCCCAAAATCACTTAAAATAACGCTAGTGTAAAGTGGTATAAGTCATAAAGTTTCATGTTTCATTTCTCCATGAATTTTGATCGCACAAATGTCATTTTTTTGTGTTAGTATTATTTTTCAATGGAGATTATTTCTCTAAAGATAAGTTTGGGGGCCCGGAGCCCCTATAAAAAGTTATTTTTTTTATTTCTTAACCAATTATTTTTTCGCTTCAAACTTTCCATATCTTAACTCTCCTCCTCATTTCGAGCAATTTTGCAAATGGAAGTATACATCTAGGACGAACGGTTGAGGAAATAGAGGTCATGACGGTTAACTTGGAACACCCTGTATTTTTTGTTTTTCTTTAATAAATAATATTTTTTTAATTAACAATCGATGCAACTCCTACATAAAAAGAGGAATTGTCAACTTCCTAAAATTTCTGTGGAGGGGCTTCCATTTATGTGTAGGTACATTAACTATTTGTCCACGGAAGAAAATCAAAAAAATATATATAGCACTACAAATTATTTATTATTTATCTCCAGAAGAAAAACAAAAAAAAAATATATAGCACTCATCAATTACATACTACTAACGAGCGTTCTTGAAAATTCCCTTACTGCGTGCGTTAAGCCGGCTCATTGCAATTTTTTGTGTAAACGCGCTATTATTGAATTTTATTCAAGTTATCGACACAATGATGTATAATGGTATGATCACAAAATGCATCGACGCAAATTGTAATTTTTTTCAATCACCGTTAAACGAATTTAATTTTCAACAAAAGTAGGCTAATTTTCATAGTTTTCATTTATTCGTATTTGTATAAACTTCTGCTTTTGTTACAAAGCATTCAGGTTCTCCCACTAACTTTCTTTCCTTATAATTCCGGTTTCAGCACTAGCTTTTGAACCATATGTACTTACAACACGTCTGTTTGGTTGCATGTTTTTAAAGCGTAAAATACGTAAAACGGAGTACATTGCTGTATTCCAGTGTTAAACGACAGAGTTATCCTATAAAAATCTATTTGCGCAAGCATTTACATCTTTCCTGCAGTCATCAGCCGGTGACATTCACTGCTTGAAATAATGTTCTGACAACCTGCGGTGAGAAAATTCCTTAATTACCTTTTCCAGATTGATACTGTCATCTTAGTTAATGGGGGTAAACCCATATTTAAGCAAAGATAAATGAACTCGTAATAATAAAGAATCCTGGTGGAAAAAAAGCTTTGCCATGCCTTTTAACGAGCTAATTTTCGCTTTTGGGATTACTTTCCCCTACGTTCCTGTGTTCAGCAAATGACATCCTGCTGTTTTTGCTCCGCTGGAGAAGTTGTGTGGCCGAAGTTGACGCTACGACCACATTAAAACAGTATGAATGAATGATGGCTTTTCTCATTCCACCAGCCAGAATGGCGGGCACTGATTTATAATGGGGAAAGAGTAAAAAGTGATGGCTAGTTTCTTTTGACTTCCTGGTTAATTGCACAAAAGCGGGTGTTATTTCTTTCTGCAGAAACAAAACGTAGAAACTGATGCTTACTTTTGTTGCGCTGAAAATATCGCTTTATTAATTTGTTGGAGGAATATTCAATGCTTATGCGCGAAAAAACGTTTACAAAAATGTACGTACGTTTTGAGATTGAAAGGCTACAAAAAGATTTCTTAGCAACACAAAACGTTTTTCACTAGAATGCAACGAGAAATGGATTTTGGCAATAAGTATAACAGGAATTAGTCTTCTTCAGCCATAAGTATGCGAAGAGACGTTTTTCGTTTGTAAAAGTAACGTTTTCTATTTTTTGAAGCAGAAAGCTTCCTGCCAGAAATAACTAATTACTTTGATTTTTGGTTGCTAAAAAGCTTTTTCAGTGTTAGTGGTACATCACATAATAAGATTTAAAATAGGGAAGCACCGATAAGAAAATTAGTCGATTACCGATTAATCGGCTAATTATAATCGGCAGATTAATCGACTAGGCCGATTACTTATTGGGATAATTATTTTTAATATTACCAATTTCACCATCAGTGTTTCTTTCCTTCCCTTTACGATTCCGAATTTGGAAATAGTTACTTATTTATTTCTAAGATTTTTTTTTTTTTCCATTTTTCCATTTTTTTCAAACTAATTTCAAGATTTTATCAATTTTCTTTGAACCAATTTTCATATTATATTATTGCTAATAAAATTACACTAACACGCAAGACATTAAATTATTTATGAAAAATAATAGGGGGAATTTGTGGTGAGCACTTTAGTTTAGGAGTGTTCTTAATGGAAATTTATTTTTAAATTATAAGTAGCCATTTAGTTCAAGACTTTTATTCTTTGAAAATTAGAGGTGATCTAAAAGCGTTATGCTATGTATTGACACATGAAAATTGTTGCAACATTGTGTACATGTGTATATTTATTCAAATAGCAAAATTAAATTATTAAATCATTTATATGAACTGAGAGGATTATTATTACTATTATTATTTTTTTTTTTTTTTTGCATTTCTTTCTTTGAATTATTTGGTTTGTTTTTACTACACTTTTGTACTACATGTTATACTTGTGTCTGCCGAAAATTATTTATTTGCTATATAAATTTATCCATCGTTATTTCTTGTGGAAGCATCCTTGAAGTAATTTTATTTAAAACATTTTTTTCCGCCAGTTGATCGGCAAAATTTGACGGATTATAAATGAAATTAAATATTCATGTTTTCGCATTCCAGTTTAAAAGTTCAGGAAGTTAACAAAGGGTTGTTTCTTAATGTTCCATTCAGTTTTACAAATTGTATGAACTATTTTTTTACTCTATAAACATTCATACTGCATGATATAGTAAGGATTTAAGTTAGGGATTGACAACAATCGCTTTTCTGGAAATCAATATCCTCTAATTTTTTTGCGTATTTATTCTCTATATTTTCTTTTTTCTCTCTTTTCAATAAAATAAATATGAAAGAATAATCTTTATATTATAGTGACCTAAGAATGTTTTATACCAAAGATATGTGAGTTCATTCAAAATAGATTTTTAAGTGACATTTTTCTGTATAGTTAGAAACATTATATAATTTTCAACGGTTAAGTATGTTGCTTATAAGTTACTTTCCGTACAATCATGCACAACATAATGGCTTCTACTAATAATATTTGAATAAATTCATGTAAAATATGTTTTTAATTTTTAATTTGTATTTTTCAAAATTATTTTTTTTTTTACCTTTTTCTAAATATTAAAATTTTTAACAGTACATTCGATTAAACATTAAAATTGCACACATTTTTCACTCCACAGTTTGTTGATTTTATGATTGGTACTCTATGGTATCCATTTGAAATACTGCCATTTATTAATTTTCTTCTCAAATTAAATTATAAAAGATAAAAAATCTGAAAGACAGAGAACATTAAAGTTATAACTTTTAGAAAACGGAGTAATCAAAGAAAAGTAAACCATAGCAATTCTAAAAAGGAGATTCGAAGAAAACATCCCCGCCCCTCCAAAGAAAAGTAAAAAAATTCAAAACTGGAATCGAACCATAAAATTTTCGGAAATTAGTTTTATTTTTACGAAACTATATTTTTATACTAATCTGTAATTATGAAAAAAATACGTACAATAAGTATTCATAAACAATTATAAAAATTTTATTCGCTTGAAATGTCTTTTATCTTGATTTGATATGCCATATGTGAAAAAGTGCATAGATAACAATAAAGATGAGCCAAGAAAAAGAAAGTTTATATTTTATTTATGTCTGAAAGCAGAGAGTGGTAGGAGGACTAATTCTAGAATAAGGGAGCGGGAAGGAATGAAGTTCGATTGCTTTTGAGAAAAAATTTTGCTGAATGTTAGCAGGAATAAGTAGAACAAAACACATCTATACATTAAAAATTTGATGTCGTTTTTACAGTATTATACAGCTAATTTTATTGTAACAAACTGTAAAAATTGCTAATTTTACAGTTATAAAGTGTAAAATTGCGTATTTTACTCAAATAAACTAAAATTGCTGCTTTACAGTAATAAATTGTAAAATTGCTAATATTACATTTTATTACTGTGTATTTTACAGTTTTAGACTCTGCTGCCAGTATTATGCTATTGTTTTTACAGTAAAATGCAGCTAATTTTGCGGTCATAAGCTGTAAAATTGTGGTAATGTACTGTAAAATTGCTGCTTTTCAGTAATAAACTGCAAAATTGCTAGTTTTACAGTTTTTTACTGTGCATTTTACAGGATAAAACTGGAACTTCTGCAGCTAGTATTATATTGTAAAAACAACGGTTTATTGTTGCTACGAAACTGCGGCAGTAGTATTAGTTTATCTTTCTTAATAATTAGTAAATGAAGTTCTGGCTATGCGATTAATTGCTTCTGTATTATACCTCCTACGGATGTTTTAACCAAGGAAAGTATAACTATTCGGATGCATTAAAACTATAGTTAACATATGCTTAAAGTTTGTTTAGTTATTTTTAGTTTCGGGTGGTTTAACGGTTGTTTATCATCTTTCTCAAGGAACTGTGTCTTCCTTTCCTGGATGATTTGCCTGGGGGGTGGAATGGGGTTCTTCTCTTTTCTGATACAATGTCTACACTGCAAAAATGAATTGTTGTTTTTACATTATAAAACTGGCAGCCGAGGTTCCAATTTAGAACTGAAATACACAGTAATAAACTAAAACTAGCAATTTTAGAGTTTATTGCCGCAAAACTTAGCCGTATTATACTATAAAAACAACGGTATAATACTGGCAGCTGAGGTTCCATTTTAAAACTGAAATCCACGGTAATAAACAGTTAAACTAGCAATTTTACAGTTTAGTACTATAAAATTACTTATTTTACTGTTTAATACTATAAAATTAGCTGTATTATACTATAAGCACAACAATAATTTTTTACACTGTAGAAATAACCGATATTATGAGACAAGTTGTGCCACTCGTGATTGCTTCAATATGACAAGCAATAGCTCCCACTTATTAAACATTTCGCTTGAAATTCGAATGCGCATCTAAAAAGTTAAATAAAACACCTTAACATCGAATCGAAAGTTGGTGAAAATCACTGCCTCACTGCCCTAGCACATTCTCTTTGTAAAAACGAGTTATAAGCCGGTTTTAGAAACCGAAAATAACCCGAATTTCGCCTAAAATGTTAAACTTTGCATAAAATTGATAAGTCCAAGAGCTCAGCTCTCGTCAGATTCTATGCAAATTAAGCTCGGATTTTGAGGATTGTTCTGATTATGAATGCTTTCGTTTATATTTCAGTGAAAGGTACTCGAAATCAGTTAGGTCAATTCACTGTAAGAAAACTCAGAAACGTCACAGATTATTTCCAGGCAACGGTTCAAGTGTCATTACTGTAGATTGCTTTCTGTTGGGGAAAATATTTTTAACTACCTATGTGAAAATATGTTCAGCTTCTTTATCAGTTGCTTCTCCTGCATATTAATTAGAGCCCTTTCAGGTTTATTTAACCCCAAAACGAGGGCAAAGTGCAGTCTCTGGTCATTGTTGTTTTTCAATAACTGCAGAAAAATAATCAGTTCAGTATTTCATGAAATTCTATCCTATTTTTTATAGGTGCTTTTCTGATAAAGGTGCTAAGCTATTAGCGTAAACATAGATACCGTTTCGCTGAAGGTTCCTGATTTGATTCAGAACCCTTATCAGCTTTTATTGGGTTAACTTCTGAATTCTAAAGACAGATTCCAGGTGAACTAAGGAAAGATTATTGACTTTTATCTGGAAAGTTTAATGTTTTTTATTAGATACGTCACTGGCAGAAATTAGATACACTAACTGCCTATTGTTTTCTAGGAGCATTTTAAATTATTTTAGTGTTTTATGTGAAAAAAATCGGTACACAAATTCTATACAAAATAGATAGAAAAGGTGATGATGCAGCTCTATCGTGTGCATTTTGATAGTAAGCTTTCGAAATGAGCATAATCAAGACTTACACTAAATCCTTACATAATCAATGAAAATTAAATAAACAAAACTTTTGTTTTCTATATTTTTCTCGTTTTGTATATTTTGTAATTATTCTTTTTTATCACCCCGTTCTACCCTCCGCCGCGAGTAGAACAGGAAAAATAACATCATATTCTCTTTTTGTAAACAACAATGTTGCTCCCCCCCCTTAAAATATCATTACCTCTTTGTTACTACTGAATTTTAATGTGTTCATAGACATACATTTGTGTTTTTTTAAATTACCTTTCTTAAGTTTTTTAAACACATTTTCAACTTAGTATCTTGATTTTCGTCAGGTTTCCGTAAATGCAAGAAATTCGAAAAAAGCTCAAATTCATTTATTTATTTAAATAAGATAAAACTAACGAATAACCAGTGTGAAGCTACTTTGTTAATTTCAACAAATAACACAGCTGCACAATACATATTAGAATTCCGGGAGAAAAAAAATAAGTGTAAGGGAGAATCTAACAGAAAACAAAGTGTAAATCTCAGTAAAAATTGTAAAGAAAGAAAAGCAAACTTCATAATTAATGTTAGAATGTTTAATCAAAATTTACGCCTCAAAGTATGTTTTAGCACAAAGGTGTAGAATTCTTCATAAGAAACAGATTATATTGGTATAGATTTAAACAAATATTTAAAAGTACATAAGAGCTTAAATAATCAAATATTTGACTTTTCTTCCTTAAATAATAATCAGCTTATTGAGTCTTCTCGGTGCAAATTTTTTAGCTGAAGAATTTACTTAACGATCTACAAAAGGGAGAAAAAAGATAAATTTCAGGCGCAAATTGTTCTTTCCACAAAGCATGTTCATACAAAAATTAATTTTTAATGAACACTTTTTCTGATGTATTAGAAATGTAATTATTTTTATATTCATTTATGCCTGAAGAAACTGACTTTGATTATGATAGAACTTTTTGTTTCAAATCATTCATTTAAAATAAAAAATAAATAAAATATATATTAATGTTATTATTTTCTTTTGTAATAAATACGAGCAAATGAGCTAATAAATTGTAGTTTTAAACTTAGCAGGAAATTATAGGGGAGAGTGGTAATGAATGGGCCACTTTTTGGTTTTGAATTTTTGTAATTTTTTCTAACACTTTGTTTTAACTCTAAATTGGTGTTTTAGTTACTTTACTTATCTGGCTATCTAAAAAAGTCATAAAAGTTGGATTAGCACCTGTCTATAATGAATTATAATAGAAAATAAAAATTTTGAAATTTGGCCCATTCAATCTCACCTATGGGGTTAAATGGGCCATCGAAGGTAATAAATGGGCCACTAAATGATTTCAATGAAAACATGTGGATTTAAACTTTTATTTGCTGAATATGACAAAATAAATGTGGCACTTGACATGATGATACAAAATCATACAGATTTAAAATTATATAAACATCAAAACTGATGCATACCAATTGTAGCAGAAAAATGACTAAATAATGAGATTGTAAGAAATAAATAACATCAAATATATATAAAAAAAATAACAGATAATACACACTATGATTTAACAAAATTTATATATTTCAAAAATAATATTAAAAATCATTTTCAAAAACTTAATCTTCATTTTCAAACTTGTCAAAATTCAAAAATTGTTTTTTTAATTTACTAGACATCGGGAATAAGAAATATCTAACTTAAGTTACCAGGAAAGAAAATGAAATTGTACTGTGAGGAATATAATCTGAAGGAGAGAGGGGGGCTTTTTCAAGCCACTCACTGCAACCAGATGTCTATTGTACTATAGGAATATAATATAGATCTGCAAATTATATTTAGAAGTTACTACAAACCTATTTTGACGACAGTAATCTTAATCTATCTATGACAGTCAGTTGTGTTTCATATTAATGCGGAAATCCAAAGAAAAGGAAGAAAAACAATATTTAGGTGGCCCATTCATTACCATGACATAGTGGCCCATTCAGCCCCACCTATACTTTTGGAATACATTTAGGTTTTTTGAGTACATTGAATTTAGATAACATCAAAATACATCTTAAGATTAGTTTATAGATATGGAAAGACTAGCTTATACATATGTATGCAGTGAAATACTTGGTACATTTTAGCTAGGAAATGTTTTACTAAAAAGGGAAAAACTTACTTTTCAGTCAGATTCTTGACCATGCCACTCTAGTTTAAAAATGGATCAGCGCAAACGAATGAAAATTGGATGAGTTTAGTAGAACAAATAGCTACAGCTATTGGTGGCATAAAAAAAAAAATTCATGCAAATACTTTTTCATATTCTGTTAGTGGCCCATTCATTACCACTCTCCCCTACATAAGATCTTGTGTTTACTGTAATACACTAATGCTTTAACAAGTCCTGCACAGTTTACGTCCTGTATATTATTAGTGGGAAAATATTTTAAAGATACTTTTGTTCAGAAACAATATTATGAAACTAGAATTGACCAAGTAACTTTTTATATCTTACCGGATTTTAAAATTTACTACAAGGTATTTAATTTCCATAATAATTCATGAAATACTACATTATCAGTAGTAACTGGTTAAAAAATCTATAAACGACTCTAATAGTAATGAGAAGTTTTCTATACGAAGAAGAAATTCATAAATATGTAAAACCCTTTGTGCATATCTGAGGGTGTTGACACATCATTAATTTATTTTTTTATAGATGAGCTAATTTACAAGCTTTATCAAAAAAAAAAATGTAAGAGCTGATTATTACCTTTATTAACATTATTAAAGGTCTGTTTGCTTCCTTTACTAAGACCTTTCGTTATTTTAAACATAGAAGTAGACATCTTTGTATCTTTGTCAATAGAAAGGAAAAAAAGAATCTCGTTGCTGTTGTTTTTCAGAGCTATAATTAGTATTTTCTTAGTTCAAAGCCTCAATTTATAACTATCGATTACATGTAAATTAAAATAAAACATGACGTAACACTTTAGGACAATTTAAACGATTAATGCTTATTTTTTGAGAATTGTTTTTATCCCTACCCCTCCCCCCTATAAATATAAATTTGGTTTTAGAATAAGCATGTAATTTATGCTGCACACACTTTCTTGATAGTTCAAGGATCACACTGAGCAACTGATTTAAAAAAAAAACTTATTCTGATTAATCTTTTGATATGTGCAGTTCGGTTTTAAATATTTTTGTAAACGACTATAGAACATGTAGTTTTAACTGAGAAAAAGTTTTACTGAGAAAAGAAAGACGTTAGTGAGTTGTTTTAAAAATCATGCATTGTAAAAATGTTCTAGTTTGAAAATGATTACATTAACGCTCACTTATTGGTAAAAACATTTTTGAGGTAATCTTGTGCCATCAATGTTTTCTTACACTGATTCATGTTTCGAATGTACTAGTTGTTGGTTCATTCGGTTTCAAAACAGTTTTTGTATTCGCTGCTCTAAACAAAGTGGTTTAACCAACAGTGACGTTTTTTTTTTCTTTTTTTCAAAATGCTTTCTGAAGTCGTGAAAGGAAAATGATCTGGGTGTCAAAATGCGAAAAGTTTTCCTCTATTTCCGGAGAGAAGAGATTCAATTACTCGTTTTAAATTTAACATCAAATGATCAATAATTTTTTTTTTATCCTAAGTGATCCAGTATTACTAATCTGGTATTATCAACGAGAAGTAGAAGTTAAATTTTTTTTTATTGATAAGTCTCTTTGGTTGATAAGTTGTTTCCCTCCACCCTTTTCCTTCGTGTAAGAGACGATCTATTTAAAACATTTTTTAAAGCAAAAAAAAAAAAAAAAAGAAGAATGTTCAGATATTACTCTTTTTTCCCCTTGTCTTGTGGATTGATACGTAAACGAATAGCAAGCATAAAACTTTTTTTTTTTTTTTTTTGATAGACTTTTCAGTATACTAAACTTTGCGTACGAAAGAAACTCATGGTATGAACACTTTTAATGGATAATTATGTTTCCGATTTTCATATTATTGAACTTTCAGTTGAGGAATGCGCAAATTTGTTTTCCAAAAACTATGAGCTGGTTTTTCTGAGAAATTATGCATATTGCTGCGATTCGAAGGAATATATATTGAACTAAATTAATGTTATATAATTGTTAGCTTCTTAGTTATAAGTTAAGTTCTTCTAAGTTCTTCTAAGTTAAAACCATTTGTCATAATCAAAGAATATTTTAAAAGGCTGAAAAAAACCACTCTTGTAGCATGATGTCCCAAAATTATGAAAATAATGTATTAAATGTTATCCATGCAACTTTAAGCTTTCTCTGATGTTTTGAAAGTTGTATGATGTTTTTATAATCATACAGCAGTAAGGAGGGTACGCCAAATAATTCTGTGTAGACCAATGAAGCCCCCCCCCCCATAGTATGATAAGAAAACTTCACTAGACGAAAGATAAGTTAAAAAATCAACCGGTACTTATATACCTTTTAGTTATTTGTAATAACTTACATGGAGCATAAAGACTAATAAAAATATTTGTCAGTTATTGTAAAAACGGTCTATCTTCATACTTTTGAAATACCTATTTGTTTGCTAAATGGTATTACAATCAGATATATCTTTTAGTAAAAGAGCGACCCAAAGCACTTTTCGACAGATAAATATGTAATGACTAATAGTAGCTGAACACTTGTAATATTTTTTCTTAAGGAAAATTTTCTGCAAAGGGCTTTACATAATAAGGCATGGCAAAATCATTTACAATGAGATGCACCACTTTAACAATAGACGATACATTTAATTCCATGCTTACCTAAACATGCTGCTAGATTGTGTGGAAAAGTATATATGCATCTAAAAGGCAATGTGGCACCAATCAAATCTGAGAACGTTTATATGATTTAAACATAAAGCTATTACACATGAGCAATATTGCCCTGTCAAGATATGCTGCAAAAATGTTACCATTCATCAAATACATATTTTTAGAATATATATATAACAATGCAGAAATCTCTATAAAAACGAAACAATGATAAATGACTGACATGTATTCACTTAAATATAAGATTTCAAAAACATTTGTGGAGCGCTTTATAGACAAATGATCATTTTCCGCTGCAAGTTTTTATAGACATGATAAATTGATTCTTTTATAAGTTGATGAATGAAAATATTCAATTTTTCTTTGAAGAGGAGTAAGGAAAATAGAGCAAACGTCAATTGTACTGAAGTTGTCACAAGCATTATGTAATAGTGAAGTGAGCAGCATTAAATCAACACAAACTATGAATGGAAAATCGTTTTTTATAATAAAGAAAGGAGATAAGAGCTTGACTTCATTTTTATTGGTTTGAATGAAGTTCTCATATTTGGTCTTTTTACAATACAATTGAATTTTTCTTAATTTAACTCGATCGTTTAGTATTTGAAGTTTTTTTTCTCACGTCTCTTTATAAATGCAGTTTGAATGAGCTAATAGATTTGTTCCTCTTATGAAAACTACATATGCAAATGAGAGAGTGAAGAAAATTGAAAACATTATTTCGATGTTGTCAACACATTTTGTCATTTCGAGTAAAAATAATAGTTAAAATAATAATTTCGCTAAAAGAGGAACATTGAAGTGAAAGAATCCGAATGTATATTTCCGGCATAAAATCATTGGTTTCAATTCACATTGATGGCATTAAACCTGACAACTCTCCGACAATTTATTCAGTCTAAGCTGAAGATTTTGTAACTCAAATAATTAGGCTACTAAATTCATTATTGTATCTAAAGAGCTACTTAAGACGGCTGAAAATTTTTAAGCACCGTATAACAGTGTTTAAGTTAAAAATTTATAATTTTTACATGTTTTGTTATCTTCAATAACTTCTCGCTCTTTTTCCGTGTGTCAAAATTGCATGCATTCTAGATGAGTTTCATGCTTTCCCTCACGGCGTGGAGTTAAGTCTAGTGTATTAGGAACCTATCTGTGTAAAGAAATGTCAAAATATTGTTCACAATATATGAAGACTCTCCCTATCCCTTTTGCCCCAAAGCGTTCAATTTCATCATAACCTTTGTCACGAATCACTGTTATATCACATGAGCGTGTTGTGAAAATAAATGTTTTTATTTCAACCAACTTGCTTGTGTCACATTTTTTGTTACCCCCCCCCCTCTCCTTTTCAAAAACTCACAGCTTATTGATCCCCCCTTCCCTCAGAGCGTGACATCATTTATGTACGACAACCAGTGTTGGGCATTAATCAATTATTTTTTCGACTGCCTTGTTGATCGATTGAGAAAGTAATTGCAATTATAAATTAATACGGCGTGGAGTTAAGTCTAATGTATTAGGAACCTATCTGTGTAAAGAATGTCAAAATATTGTTCACAATATTTGAAGTCTCTCCCTATCCCTTTTGCCCCAAAGCGTTCAATTTCATCATAACCTATGTCACGAATCCCTGTTATATCACATGAGCGTGTTGTGAAAATAAATGTTTTTATTTCAACCAACTTGCTTGTGTCACATTTCTTGTTACCCCCCCCCCCTCCTTTTCAAAAACTCACAGCTTATTGACCCCCCCCCCCCCTTCCCTCAGAGCGTGACATCATTTATGTACGACAACCAGTGTTAGGCATTAATCAATTATTTTTTCGACTGCCTTGTTGATCGATTAAGAAAGTAATTGCAATTATAAATTAATAATTAATCGCAATTATGAACTATTAATTGCACTTTGCAATTAATTTAATTGAACTATTGTACATTAATCGCTTCTCACAATTAGCATAATTGCAATTAATTTTTTTAATTGTTTTCTGAAACAATTGCAACTAACAATTTACTTTATGTATCAGTAGGCACAGCGCATCACACAGGGTAGAGACCTAAGTATTATTTACCTTCGGATTTGTGTTGCAAGTATATACACACATAGCTATGTACAATACACAAAAAACACAAAAATGTGTGATTATCTGCATTGATCTTTTATTTGTTGCTAACATGTCTATTTCATTAGTTTGATAGTAATATGGTACCCGTCCAAGTCCGAGGTAGACCCGTCGCCTGTACAAAGCCAGTATTTTTTTAAAAAGTTAGTTTTAATTAACGAAGCAATTGTCAATTGTTAACTGTAGTAAACTACAAATAACAATTAATAAGTTGTTAATTGTAATTTTCCACAATCATAATTGATCAATTGCTCGTTGTTGTGGTTACGTTTAAACAATGTTGTATCCAATTAATCAATTGTCAATCTTTAATTCTCCATGTAATTAAAATTTCCCCAACGCTGACGACAACTAATAAAATTTTCACTCGAAAGCCCAACCTTTTTGTGTTGTGATTACAACCAGCTGCTGCATGTCACAAGACAAGTGAAAACTGCGTCTAATGGCAGAGATCTAGTCCCAATCACATGAAGAAGAATCAGCGTCCTAGCCTATAGACTATAAAATTCGAATTTTAAAGTTCAGTCTTTTATTATAATTATACTTGTATACTTCATGCTGCTTCAAAAATACTGCAAAACATTACTTTTTCTTTTCGGTCACTTAAATTTGTGTCAAGCTTTATTCGTTGGGAGGGGGGGGGGGAGGATTTTCAAAATGATTTTTGAGCTTACTATATGCACAGAGTTTTGCAATTTTCGTATATACACATACTTTTTACAGTAGTATATATGTGCTTTATTTAATGTATGTAATTGTGTTTGTATATATTGCGTAAAGCAGTTAAAAAGCTTAATGCACAATTTTTAGCATTGAGTTTAAAAATTAAAAAAATACAGGAAAAGGTTTGCTTATGTGAGATAGCTCCTATTATAAATTAGCACAAAACTAACATTAAGAAACATGTGCTCATATTTCATATAAATCGACTAAATGCACTTCAAACAACTAATATTCTTTTTACATTACCAGAGCAAATCTATATGAACTTCTCTGAGGCATTTTTGACACCAAACCTATTGTTCACCCCTGATCATTTGAAGATGATCTTGCTCAATGAACACACTCGGGAACCATTTTTCTTTCCAGTTTTGCTTCTCTATTCTCAATTTCTTTAAGAAAAAAGACATTTGCTTCTCCTTAAATGACACATTTTGCTCGATATTATGTAATACCCCGTATAGCTCTCTCCAGCATGAATTCGTTATCACGTGCATCAATTGTACCTGAAATTTAATAACCACTGAGCAAAACATTCATTTAAAGTTGAGCCAATATTTTGAAAAGTGCCAATTTGAATTGGTGGAGTTTTCTAATAAAAAAAATTTTTTGCAGAAAAAAATTAATATTGGATTCTAAGTTTAAATTGGGTCTAAATGCAAGAAAATAAAAGGGGGGAGGTCAAGAAAGTTATTTACCCCCTCCTTAGATTACTCACTTTTAAGAGCAAGAATCTGAGAAACTGTCACGCCTAGCATTATGAGGTGATTCATGACCTCTCAGATTTTCTGTTTATTATCTTATTGAAATGTTTATTATCTTATTGAAAGACCAAATCCAGTTTGCTCTAAAGTTGAGTTGTTTAGTTTTTATGGATCACTGAAGGTGAAGGTACGGCATCAAAAATTAAGCGGATTTTCAAGACATGGCAGTTGCTGTGAACCAAAACTCTTACCAGGAACTATTTAACTTCAATTTTCTTTTTGTATATGAAGTATAGAAGGTTGAAACTTTACAAAATGAATGTTAAATTTGTGGTAAGTTGTTGCCGTAATGTCAGTGACGGCCCTCAAAACAAGGCATTTTTGACGTTTTTTAGCGTTTTTGAGGTCCAAAAACAGCTTGTACATTTCAGTTGGCGCGGCAACAGTAGTGTCGTTTAAAAGACCAGTGTAAGCACTTTAAAATAATGTATAAATAACCGAGGAAAAATCAACGTGCTTTTAGTTGCGTAAGGCCGAAATATGAAAAATGTCATATTTTACCGATATTCAAACGGTCATAACTTCCTCTGCCAACAACATCTTGAAATATTTTTTTGCCAATGTCATACTTTATTCTTTGTCTTACCAGAACAGTTGAGTCCTTTGAGGCGAAATGTAAAAAATTTTTTTGCATTTTTTGTGTGCTCATACAAACCACAAGCAATTGTACTAAAACTCATTGCTTTTCATTTTTTTTAAGAACAAAAATATTCAATATATGTGGCTAAAACGTATGTTTTTTGCTTTTTATAATTCTGAAACGTGTGAGTTAGTTCTGTAACATATTCGCTGTTTTTCAATGTTACCGCTCTGACTTACCGATCTTACAAACTGACAAAGTTTTTTTTTTTCCGAGTCGATCGCTCTAAACCTATATCAAACACGTGGTTTTTTCACTTGTAATAAAGGACTATAGTTATACATAAAATAATTTTTAAAATAATAAAAACAGCACATTTTAGAGCGTGTTACCGATGTGATGACTTAAATGACACACATTTTATAAAGTCACTTTAAAAGGCTTTACCTACAATTTTAGATGAAGAAATGCAAATTTTCAATTACAATTCCATAAAACATCACACCAGGTACTCAGTATCACGTGGTATAGGTGCAGGAAATAATTATGGGAGCCTAAACATAGATCGGAAGTTATTGTTACCGCTCTGACGGCGGAACTTGGGACACGCTTATTTCGCATCGGCTAGGAAATCAGAAATCGATTAAAACAAAAATGAAATAAAATACACTGCTCGACATTGAAAATGCAACACCAAGAAGGAGTGGTCAGACATTGATGAAATTTGGGAAGAAGACAGAGACAGCATAGAACAATAAGTGATATTTATTTCAAAATAAAT
Source organism: Uloborus plumipes (assembly GCA_038373865.1). NCBI lineage: Eukaryota > Metazoa > Arthropoda > Arachnida > Araneae > Uloboridae > Uloborus > Uloborus plumipes. Next base: position 19,548 of record JAXGGA010001893.1, read on the forward strand.
AAGCAAAATTTAGAGCGAGGACGGCGTCGGCTCAGTAAGAAGTAGGACCACCGCGGACAGCGATGCACGAAGAAACACGTCTAGGCATGGAGTCAATAAGCCTGCGGATGGTGTCCTGAGGGATGGCACTCCATTCCCTTTCAACCATTTGCCACAGTTCGTCCTCTGAACGAGGCAGTGGCAGGTTCTGCAAACGGCGTCCAATCACGTCCCACACATGTTCGATTGGTGACAAGTCAGGAGAGTATGGTGGCAGGAAAGCATCTGTACACCTCGTAGAGAATGTTGGCTGATTCGCGCACTGTGAGGCCGGGCGTTATCCTGTTGAAAAATTGCATTTGGCAGACCCTGAACTCCAGCAGCACCAGAACGTTCAAATTTGGTGCAAAAATGGTGTTATTGGTCAAATAACGGTGCTAAGTGTCCCTTGAACGTTATATTCGACGTGCAAAAACAGTAATATTATCACGGTGTCATTTCAGTGCTTTAAGAACGTGATATTTGACGTGCAAAAACAGTAATATTATCACGGCGTCATTTCAGTGCTTAAGGAACGTGATATTTGACGTGCAAAAACAGTAATATTATCACGGTGTCATTTCAGTGCTTAAGGAACGTGATATTTGACGTGTAAAAACAGTAATATTATCACGGTGTCATTTCAGTGCTTAAGAAACGTGATATTTGACGTGCAAAAACAGTAATATTATCACGGTGTCATTTCAGTGCATAAGGAGGTGCTTAATTTCTCAGAATTGAGGTCGTGAATTGCTGCTTTTTAGAAAGGGGGGAGGAATCATATTTACAGAAACTTTAAGTTTTATCCTAAACAACTCTTTCTCCCAAGATCCTAATCAGTTTTGCATGCATTTCAGTAAAAAAAAATTATATTCATACTAATAAAATGACGCCCTTAGTCTTTCATAGATGGCGCCTCCTGCAAAAAAATTTCCTTTTAAAGTATTATTTTTCTCCCTCGATAAGATCAAGGGACCCACGTTCCCTTGACCCGCGTTCGGATCCCGCGGAATGAATATATTAAGTTCAAAGTAATTAAACAATCAATAACTAAATTAAATAAATTAAGTAATTAAATAATTAAAACCAAGATGGCGACGATCATGGATCAAAAATGGCGGATCAAAAATGACGTCACGGTTAAAACACGTCACGGCCCCGGATAGTGGGGTGTACGTAGTATACTTTTTTAGCTGGGGAGCACTGAAAACAAACGTATATCCAGAACCTAAATATAACCTAACATTCCACGTTCAAAACTGGGACAAAAAAAGGTGGTCAACACCAGATTTCGACGTGTCATAATACCATAGATCGATGAGACACATAGACGTTGACAACACGTGCTGCGAGAACGTGTTTTGAACGTGCCGGCTGGTGCGCTCTGTACGTGATGCAGAACGTGTTTTGAACGCCTTTGTGCTGCTTGGGAAGGTAGGGGATTGCCACCGGCCGCAGTACATTATCTACATATCGTTGGGCCGTCATAGTGCCCCGAATACGAACTAGAGGTGATACGGAATTGTATGCAATAGCGCCCCAAACCATTATGCCACGTTGTCGCGCTGTGGGGCGTTCCACAGTTACTGCCGGATTCGATCTTTCTCCGCGTCAACGCCACACACGTATGCGATGACTATCGCTGGACAAACAGAAGCGGGATTCATCTGAGAACACTACGGTTTGCCATTCTGCCATCCACGTCGCTCTGGTCCGGCACCATTCCAAACGTTGGAGTCTGTGCTGTGAGGTCAATGGCAGTCTTCTTAGCGGGCGCCGTGATTGCAGGCCACGTGCAACCAGTCGACGGGAAATGGTTCTGGTCGACACAGGAACATCCAGGGTACCTTGCACGTGCTGCAGAATCGACGTACAAGTGACTTGCGGGTCCGCCACAGCTTGTCAGTGAATCCGTCGATCCAAGCGGTCAGACGTCACTCTGGCTGCACCTGCACCCCTCAATGTGGCTACATTTTCTCTTTCCAACCATCTCCGACACAGCCGATGCACAGTGCTTGCATCCATGTGGGTATCAGCTGAAATTTGACGTATGGACCAACCTCCCCTTCTCAGTCCGATCACCATACCCCTTGTAAAGTCGTCTATATGCTGGAAGTGTCTTCGTTGAAGACGGCGTGGCATTTCCTCCTATCACACGTATCCTTCGAGACAAAAACCAAATTTCTCCGATAATTAGTCTGGCAGAAAAACCAACATGAACATAGCCCACTTTTCAACTTCATTCTCTTATATCTTACTTCACGCGCGTCAGAGAGCTGCGCATTTCATATCATTTGCATAACTCAGTGACGTGCGTCTACGGTAAAATGTGCATGAATTTCTGACCACTCCTTCTTGGTGTTGCATTTTCAATGTCGAGCAGTGTATTAACAAAGGGGTTAAAAAAATCGTTTTTTGTGCAAGTGCGTTTTTTTGGGAAGTTAGAAAATGCGCATGACCTGTTTGCATGCTAAGCTTTGCTACTGGGGACACGTTACCGATCTGATTTTTGATGTATAAAAACAATATTTTTTGAAGAAAAAAACTTTTTTTCTAATGTTATTAGATGAAATGAAAGTAAAACCTTATCTTCTTTCTGGGGAAAATTATTTTTTTAACTAGTTATTGAAATACTAGTGAAAATTCACTTGGGACTCAAATTGGCTCTTTTCTTAATATTAGCTCAGTTATTATAGAAGAAATTATAATTTATGCAGTTATGTTACCACTTTTTATGGTCACAACACACAGTAACAACTCATAAACAGCTAGTTTAGCATTCTTCGTAGACGTCAATTTCATGTGTTAAAAAAATGCATAGCTACAATATATTAAGTCGTACCGTCATATGGGGTGACATTACCCCAATATCAACAACAATACAGCAATACGATTTTGATGATACATTTTGGTGATATCAGCCGCAAAAGAAATGGGATAAGAGCAGAATGTCATACAAACAACAAAACGTCTGAAATTAACATCACATGTTACCGTAAAGTTCTTTTATATCATGAAACTTAGTATAAAATTTTCAGTAATTCGTTCATTTTGGAACTATCAACTCTTAAAATCGTAATGAGAAACTTTTTTTTTGCTCGTAAAATTGTAAAGGAAATTGATAAACAATATAATTCTCTCATAAAAAAATAGGCTATTTACTTACTGATGGTGCAACAATTTCCTTCTTCCTTCCTTGAAATCAGCACCCTAAACTTTACCCGAAATGTATTTTTTAATTTCCGGTACTGTAAGTCTAAATCTCTTTTAGAATAAGAGGGCGCTTTTAAGCATGACAAAGACAAGTGCAATAAATCTTAACTAAGAGCAAATTTCCTAAATAGGCATTTGAAAGCTTTAAGTATATTAAAACGTCTGACTAAATCTTTGTTTAACGTAATTAAAATGTCTAGACTCCAATTATATCTGAGCTTAGCTGAATAAGAGCTATATAATAAGAGAGAATAGAGCTACTGGAGGAGACTTTTCGATTAAGAAAAACACATGCCAATATAAACACGCGAATTATATAATTAGTTCCACAGTTAACAAGTTACGTAAGTATTTAATTCATTCGAAGAAAAATCACTTTAATAGCCAACTGTTGCTAAATTGTGCGATTCTAAGTGTATCTTGTATCTTTTGCTTGTTGAAATTTTCAGCGCATGATTAATTTATCTTAGTGCCCTTAAGAAAAATCTAACGAAAGTTTTCTGAACATTTTTCAGACTAAATTGAGACATTGAAAAAAAAATTATAATTCATAATATTTCCTCGTGTGGTCCTTTCCTCTTTGAAGAAAAAATTCTGTTGAAAATACATTAAAAATGTTCGGGAAAACCTGAGCAGTAATTTAATTTGTAAAGCTAAATTTTTACTTTTACCATTAAATGATCTTTTTAATGCATGATGTTAAGCATAAAAATTAGGAAAATGGAAGGAGAAAATGAAATTTAGAAGCTTAAATAGATTAGTAAGTACGGATGTAGCTACCATACATGCTTTACTTAAAAAAATTTAAAAAAAGTGCTAAAATGTTAAAGTAATTTTAATTTGTTGTTCAAGATGGGAGTATTTCTTGAATTGATTTTGTTCCTCCTTTTCCGTGAATTAGGGAAGCTACATTTGGCAAGTGAAGAGTTTCAAGACTTTTTAATACGATGAATGAAAGTTTTTCTCCTTGTCTTCTTTTTTTCTTGTCACTCGACGTACATTTTAACAAATACATTTACAAGTCTAAGATTCACCAAAAAAGTTGCTGTGTACTATAAAACATTTTTATTTCTAGTTAGCTATCAAAGAAATAAACAGTAATAAATTTTACAATTTTTAAATTTCATATACGATATTGTTAAAAAAAATTTTAATTTCGAAAAAAAAAAGAAAACTTTTTGAAAGGAGAGTTCATCCAAAGTGTTCTAAGCTAGGTCGCGTCTTCGGATGACATTAATTAGCGAAGATATTAATGAAAATGCTTTAAAATGTTTTCCGCAATTTTTGAAGTGAAAACATACTTGAAAATTTAAAACAATAGTACCAAACGGGAAAAAAATGTTTCTGCGTCTGATAGAATGTGTTTTGAACTTCCATGTTACATAAAACTCGAATTGTAACGTTTTTTTTAGTAAATGCAGCTAAGCCTTTATTTTCACGATCGGAAACCGATGTAACTATTTTTCGACAAGGAAAGAAAACTTAATGATTGAAAATGTTTATCTGTTTCCAGTTCCTATTGATTAACAATGAAAAAACTTGTAAATGATTATAGTATAAGAATTTTTTAACAGGTTTTTAAATTTTCCCTCTTTAATCTGCTTTTGCGTCTAGCAAATTTTACTCGTAACGATTACGTTTCCTTTTCCGTGCTTACCATGTCTTCTCGCAAACAATTATATCTATTTAAAGTTAAAAAAAAAAATCTGACCAGTGAAATTTGTTTTAGTATGAGGTCAGAAATCAGGATCGGAGTTTTTTAAATTTTTAATTTAATCTTACACTGCAAAAAAAAAAGTTGTTGTTTTTACAGTATAATACTGAAAGCAGAAGTTTCAGTTTAAAATTGTAAAAGCACAGTAATAAACCGTATAAAACTCTATTTTAAAGTGCATTTCTTTAAAACTAGCAATTTTACAGATTATTACTGTAAAATTAACGATGTTACAATTTTTACCATAAAAATCAGCTGTATTATACTGTAAAAACAACAGTTTAACACTGGCAGCGGAGGTTCCAGTTTAAAACTGTAAAATGCACAGTAATACACTGGGAAACTAGCAATTTTAGAATTTATTACAGTAAACTAGCAATTTTACAGTTTACTTCTGTAAAATTAGTAGTTTTACAGTTTAGTACTGCAAACTTATTGTAAAACTAGCTGTATTACACTGTAAAGACAACATTCATTTTTTAGTGTAGTACTTGTATATAAAAATAATCAAGCATACATAAACCATGTAAAAATACATATATCAGCGCTCGAAATGAGCGAAGAGTTGATTAAACACAGCAAGCCCTCACAACAAGCCGTAAATAGTCACGATTGGATCGAGTCACATTTATTGTCGAAACGCATTCTGATTACACGGATAAACTTAGCATCCACGTGGGCCGCTCGATATTGGATGAAAGCGTACGAGAAAAGAAGTTGGTTTGTTTCCTCTCGCATTGGCTCCGTTCGATCGCCGATGCTTCTGACATCGGATTGTTATTCTCTATCGAAGGACTAGAATCGGGCTGCTCGTTCGAAAGAAAATCTTTTACTGTTAAGTTTATTTTGACTACAAATGCGTGTGATTGATGTACATAAGAAAAGACCTTATTATCAACAATTGGATGGTGTTATGCAAAAAGGAGTTCATCCACAAAAACCTGATTTTGAGATAGTGGGCTTTAAAGTCAACAAACTCTGGCAAAAAGCATGGAGCTCTATAACAATATACCAAGGATATGTTACCATGAAATGCTGATAGGGCTTAAATATTTTTGCTTAATGTAGAAAGCAACATATTTTACCATCACAGTTGGATAACTCATTTTTTTATGTTTTTTGGGTTAGCTCCTTTTTGCATAACACCATCCAATTATACTGCAAATTAAAAGACTGCCCCTTTTCTTCACAGCAGCCTTTTCTCAGTGTTTAAGAACCATGTAACTTTGCTCTAAACGTCTTACGTAGCTACGTAACTATAATTTGTTAGATTTTGGGATTTAAACAGTCGAAAGTAAGTAAAAAGAAAAGAAAAGATCCAAAAATCGCCAAAAGGAACCAAAAAGTTAAAAGAGGAAAGGGAAAAAACACGAAAAATTCCATTAAAATGCAGATGGCGTAGAGAAAATTTGATTGTTTTTTTTTCTTTTGATTGTATAGTTAAATCAAATAAAACTACAGTAATAGCGATATAACTAAACTAATGTATATGTTTATACTAGAAACAAAATTCTGTACATAGCGACGATTACTTTCTGAACTTGTAAGCCGTAGAAGGTCTAAACTGGTTGTGGCTGATGTTCTATGTGGTACGTTTCGTGCTTTTTTTGATGAACAATAGACTAAAAGTCCACAAAGTAGTTGTATTATGGAAGCCATAAGTGAAAGCCTTAGCTCTTATAGAAATAATTTTATTAAGGAACTTTTAAAGCTGATTAAATAAACAAGCAACATGTATTGAGAGTTGCTTAAATTTGCATTAAAGTTTAGCGCCATGTGTAACTTTTAATGTATTCATTTTTTTTTTAAAGTGAGTTCATCTTCACGGTGTTGCTGCAGCCTTAATTATTAATTTGACTTTGGCAAGACTACTTTTTAGGATAATACCCGTTCTTCTTTATTACTAGACAATTTTTTCTCAATTTTGAATTGGAATTAGTGCAATTTTGCCGTATAAAATAAGTTAATGCAATGTAAACGAATGTTTTTGCTCCTGAAGAAATCTAGTTAAATCAAAGCCTATTTGAACTTAAAACCTTGATAGAATAGATTGAGGTATTTAGTATTTAAATTTCAAGAAGTTTTTTTCTTTTTTTTTTTTCATAACGATACTTATTTTTGTCCATATGAGTGGTTTAAAATCAAAATCAGTTTAGTTCATTTTTTGAAATTTTACTGTAGAACAAAAAAACTACAAAATACTGATTTTGGTACCGACAAAAAGTTTGATCAGAATAAATTGAATCTTTTATAGTGTGTTTTGGAAGTGGTATTAAACGTGTGAATTGGGCAATTTCAGCACATGTTTACATAAGCAGAAAATGACTATTTTGTGTCTGACATAACTGGTTTTAAAGCAGTGAGTAACTGCCCTTTTTCCCTCCAACTCGGTTACTTTCGTATTCCATGCTGATGAGTGCATAATAAGCACGAAACTGCAGTCCATGGATCGAAATAACCGAATTGGCGGTGTATTGCATAACTGGTTTTGTTTTGAAAGTCGGCCCAAAAACTAACTATAAGGTAATTTGTTTGTTCTCTATCGAGTTTTCATATTGCTTTAGTAGTTATTTACTTTTTCAGGTAAGTTTGTTAGTAAAAAGGGTTTCGATTTTCATTTCATGCACACACAAAACATACTCGATGAGAATAAAGCTTTTTTTATTCACATTTCATAAACCACACTTTTTTAATTCTTTTCTGAAAATGGTAATTTTTATATTCATTCATAAAAGCTTTAATTTCGAAAGCAATTGAAAAAGGTTTCTTTTATCACAACAGTCATGTCATTATCTTCAACTCGTAACGTTTCTTTAAAAAATCAAAAGTAATTTTATGTACTTTTAATTTCGTCAAAGTTTGACTTACTCTCAAATAAAAATATCCCACTTGATTTCTTTCCCCCTTTCTTTTCCAATAAAAAAAAGACATCTCAAAAAGTAGTTATTCAACATTTTTAGCTAAACAAACTTTTCATAAAAGTCTTCGACAATTAAGGAATTCAACTTTTCTTTCCAAGTAATGGAGTTTCTAATTTAACATGGCTTATTTAAAATTCAATTTATTCTAATCGCTTTACATACGGAGAGTTAAACTCCTTTTCCTAAAAGTCTTCTATTTTCTTAAGCAACATTTTTGTTTTGTCTTGGAGCTCTATTATTTTAATTTAACCCATAAACTGTTTAACTTAAATCTTCAATTACTGCCACAATAGTTATTATTGTGTTTGTGCTCTCTTTATTTTCTTTAAAGGACAGTGAAAGTTGTTTTGATTACATTATGCGGTATGATTTTTAAATGTGTTATATGGCATTCAGTTGAACTATGTTATGTTTTTAATCATTAAGATTTAAAATAAAAGGGTGATAATGACTATTTTGTATACTTTGGAATTCCAAATGTACATATTCTCTTATTTTAACTTCGATTTATTCGTCATTCCTAAGGAACACGAAAACATGTCAAGTTAAGCGGGTGTAAACTTATCGGGATTCCATAGTTTTAATTCCCAAAGGGTTTTTCTAATTTATTTATTTACCAGGGCTTATTACTGGACTTATTATTTTTATTATGTCATAAAAATCGATTCTAGTGAGTGATTGCTCTATTTTGAGGGATCTGCCGGCCTTAAAAGAAGATTTTGAGAAAAAAAAAGAGTTTTTCTATTTTATTTTATCTTTTCATGCAATAGATATTTAGGAATCCAAAAAAGTTTCAATTTTTTTCTACGATAATAAGCAGCAAAGTTACAATTAATTAAGTACATCGGAAGTGATATCGTTAAGACCGGAAGTTAAACTAAAAGACCGCAAAAATCATTAAACCCGAAAAAAAAAGAAAAGCTTTAAAAAACCGAAACATAGAACAAGTAAAATCAAAGAAAGGATGAGCCACTGCCATAGAAAATGTCTGCCGCAAAAACTTTCAAACTAATATACGAGAAACCTTTAAATGCGTTTTCTGAGAAACTACTTTTTTCGAGGTTTTTATTAACGTCAAATCTCATAATTTAAAGAAATTTTATACCTATCTACCTGATTTTGTCAGACAATGTTTATCACCGTATAGCTAAGCTATATGTCAGTATATTAAAGATTTACAGACATTTATCCGGGAAATGTTGAGGATTTTTCGGTGGAAAAACTGCGTGCTTCAATTTGATTGGCGCGTTTGTTGGGGGGAGGGAGGACTGTTGTGTAACTTTTAGTTCAAAGCACAGATATGTGACGTAATAACTTATATTAGAAAGGATTTTTTGATACATTGAGTTCATATGAGTATAGAAAATTTGGCGTAAACAGTATAGCCAGTTTATTTTTTGCTCAAATTTCTCAATTTCTAAACCATTTTTTAAAAAAAACATATAATTTTTGTTCATTTTCGTACCTTTTATTACTCTTTAATTGAAAAAAAAATGCAGTTAGTCAATATTTGATTTTTTTGAAAAAAAAAGTACTCCGAACGTAGGCAAACCCTTTAAGTACTGAATAAATAGTATTGCATTTGTGTGAATACGTCATGAGAAACGAATCCATAATGTTCGTAACGAGGCAAGAGCTCTTTGCTTATCAGGTTCCTTAATGATAAACACCTGATTACACATGATTGAAAAACCTGTATCGTGGTGCTTCTTTCTCGCAGAAACTCCCCTCCGTACATTTTTCCAACCAATTTCTAGCCTTAGATTTGCACCAACATTTCTTAGAATCCCCTGAATATAAGGAGGGGTACTCTAAAAGAGCTCTTTACCGAAAAGAATTGACTGACCAGGAAACCTTCGCTTAAGATTCTGAGAAATACTTGATGCAAAAGATTGTAGGGGGGGGGGTAGCAAAAAGTGGATTGAACAAGCAAGTGGAGGTCAAAAGGGTCCCAGTAAATGTGTGTCAAGGTAGAGAGGTTTTCAATTGTTGAAATTAACCCTGGCGAGTCATCGAACAAAAAAAATAAAAAATAAATGCCGAATTATTGGGGTAGTTGAGCTGCCGGAGTTTCAACGTATTTGTTTTGGTGTACCTGTCATCGCACGGCCTATTTGTGTATTTGGGAGAGTTTGGAGGGTATTCTATGTTTGATGGAAACAATACTGCTTTTTACTTTTAACCACGTTGTTTGCTATGCCTATTTGTCATGAATAAAATTATACGACATTGTTTAATTTATTTTTCATATCATCAAATGTATGGGGTGTTTGCAGATTTGAAAGAAATTAATCCTTCAGCTGTTATTTTGTAATCACGTTTAATTGAATCCAATATTAATTTACTTTTTTAATCCTTTCGTGAACACTTCTTGGAAAGCTGTCCTAATAATCTGTCAAGGCAGTAATTTTGACAATAGTTTCATTTCATTTTGTTGCATTCCTATTTAAATACCTATTTAAATAACACATTTCTTAATTCCATTAGATATGAAATCGATATTTAAAAAGAGGTATTGTTATTATTTAAATAACACTTTTGTGACTAATGCAACACATTTATTTAGTTATGTAAGCTTTCGATTTTAATTTCAGCAAATTCGAGATGCTGACGAGAGGAGAAAAAAGTTGGAGCAACAAAAATTGGCGGCGGCCACTGAACTTCAGGCTAAACAAGAGGAAATCAAAGCTATATCCAATGAAACAGAAAAGCAGAAAGCGATGGAAAACATTCAAAACCTAGAGGTACACATCAATAAAAATTTCATTTTCTGAATAATTTGAAATTTAAACTGAATGGTAAAATTTAATTGTCATTTGTGATAATGTAAGGTAACTTTTTTCCGAGCAAACTTACCATGTGTCACGAAATTGAATCGCTTATTTCAGAAACCAGTGAAATGCACTTTTTAAAGTTTTCGGAAAACTAAAAAAAAAACTTCCCATGTAAAGGCTTTGGCTTAAGAAAAAAATATTTTTCAGTTAACCTTAAGCATTATTTGTTTTTGCAAAACAACAAGAAACATTTTATTTATTTTTTTTTTAGCCAAAACCTCAACTTGGGAAGCTTTTTTACTTTTTCGGAAATTTTCAACAGTTCACTTGTCGGGTTTCTGAAATAAACGATTCTGAAAAGAGGATCCAAGTAACAATAAGAACTGATATTTTGAAATTAATTATCCTGATCGAGTTTAAAGGACATTGCTAAAATTCTCACGTGTTAGACGAAACAGTGCTTCAACATAATTATTCCCGTTCTAGGTATTTTAATGTGGAAGAATATTTTCGTTTATACTTTTTCCCTTTGAACATGCATTTTAAAGTTCAATGAGCTGAAGCAACAAGCTAGTATTTGTTGTTGAAGCTGTTACAATGGTTTTATCAAAGAAAATTTGAAGGGGGGAAAAAGATGAATGTGACCAAAAAGCGATTTCTAGAAAATCGAAGAACAAAGTTGGATTTCTCGTAACTCCCTTTGTAGTTCATAGAGTTTTCATGCACAAGTCGGTCGTTTCTCCTTTTTCCCCCTTGTTGTTCTACCAGATGATATTAATCCTTCATAGCCGCTAGATAACGCTAATATCTCAAAATTGACGAAAAAGTGACTTTCATCTTTTTTCCACCTCGCCCTTCATTTACATAAGACATTTAACAAATTGGCTGCTCTATTTTTCATTATGATTATTGTAACACAAGTGTGTTTCGGGAAGAAAGTTAGGTTTCGCTCCTTAATTTCAATAAAAAATATATTTCTATAGTTATTGACTAAATTCACAAGTGTGCCGCTAGTATAATATCCATGAAATCATACTTTAAAATTTTATTACAATAAACCTACCATATAATAGGATATATCATAAAAAATTTTTTTTGGAAATTCAAAATTTAAAGTTGTTACTATATTCACATAGTAACCAAAAAATTATTTTGAAATTGAAAAATGTTAAAGTCTGCCGAGATTACATTGAAGTTACAAGTTTTTGGGAAAAACGATGATTTGAAAATTTTTTAAATAAATTATGTGCGAAGCAAAAATAATTATTTAAGTGCAAAAAGTTACTACTTATGGTGTAATCTATCAATAAAAAATACATTGCAGTTTAAATTTTACTTTCAGGTTTCCAGGAATGGTAATGAAAAACCTCACGATTTTGCTAGTCAGTCATATTTTTAGAATATTTCCCTAACCTTCAGAATAATTTCCATTATTGTATTAACATTTTAAGCGGTCAATTATTTTACCAGAAATGCTTCCAAAAAAGGTATATTTTTATTGCATATAATTAAGTACCATACTTAATAGAATAAGAATATTAAGATTTTTTTTTTCACTTTTAATGCTTTTACAAAATGCTTTTTTTCTACCCAAAATTTACTCTTTGAAAATTGTCTTGCAACACTGGATTGGGTGCACAGTTTAGCATATTTATTTGTGTCTTCCACAATTTTACTCATGAGTGAAAAATAAATGAATGTTTCATAAAATTGTAGAACATCAGAAGTGCCATCTAATTGTACAAGCACAGAGGGAATACCAGAAAATTTAAATCGAGGACATGGAACAGGTGGATTTTTTACATCAACCTCGGTAAAAATTCTTGCAGAACTCAAATCTCACATCAGAGCTGAGCTCACTGCACGAGTCATCTGAGGAATAGTCCAAATAAATTAGAAGAAATATCTGTATCTGTATTAGAATGTAGTTCATCATCTAACAAAAAAGTATTTTCGTCGTCTATTCCATCCATAATTTCCATAAGATTCACAAGCACGTCATACAGTACAACAAAAAGTTCCCACTTTCCCGCTACATAGAAAAACCCGGATGAAAAGATTTCATTCACATTAACAAGCCACACCATCTGTTGAAAAATAAAAATTCTAAATAGTCTCTTTCAATAATGAAAAATGCAAGTAAACCAGAAAAAGAAAGGAGAAAATATCGATGCCCGTACGCCGTACGGGCAAACCGAATGAGGCCAATTTCAGGTAGCACGTACACTGTACGGGCAAACTGCTTAAAGAATTAAGCGTACAAACATTGCATGAAAGCGCTTTCAAATAACAAGATTGGTTGATTTTTCCACTTAAAAATTATTTTTGCTTGATACATAATGTATACATTTTTCAAAAAAATCATCGTTTTTACTTCAAAACTTAAGACTTCAAGCTAATCCTGGGCAACCTAAATATTTTTCAATTTCAAAATTAATTTGTTTGGTAACTGAATATAGTGAGTTTTTTTATCAACTTGAAATTTTGAATTTCTAAAAAAAAATTTCGTGATATACCCTACCATATGACACCCAAAACAGTGCTTTCAACAAGACCTTATCAGTTAGTTATTGTGAATCATTTCACTTTGTTTCACTTGTTATTTCAATCTACAGCTATCAGAACGTATCTCATTCTTAAAAGCTCAACATAAATTAATAATCGATGAAGTTGTTCATTTCAGTAAAATTAAGAAAAGAGCAGTATGATCATTTGCTCTCACATTTTAATGACCAAACTGCCCATTAATCTTTCTAAAAACTTCAATAGAATCTATTTTCAAACGTTTTAAAGAAGCATTTTTTCTATCATTTTATGTTGCCACATGTAGAGTCCAACGTACATGAAAGGCTTTGTCTCATACTTCTCTTTTGCTACTTCCGTTTCATCGAAAACAACGGAAATGGAAGCAATTCATCTTTGACGTGATGTGTTCTGGTTCAGTTGATGAGAACAACTCTTTAGCATTTAAACATGCTCTTTTATTTTTTTTTATAATGAGTAATGATCGGATAAAGTCTACATATTTTTCATACTTTTTGCAATTGCTTGTTTATTAAAAAAAAAATACTTGCAATAAAAGAATGATACATTGAGGATTACTGTTAACTATTATATGTAATTAGTTGAGGCTGATCTTGAATACAGTTTATTTTGTTCCTTGGAATGATAAATAATGATCAAGTAATTCCAATGCATTATTCACAACTATTCGTTTGCTTGAAAAAAAAAATACAGTAAATAAATAAACCCTTAAAACTCTAAGAAATAATGCATTGAAAAATTATGTTGGATACTCTTATAGTATACAATTGTTTGAGATCAATTGTACTACAGCTTTTATTTCTTACATACAGTTTTTATTTCTTACAGTTTTTATTTCTACACTAATTAATGAATTGCTAGCTAAAACTGTTGCGGTGTAGGAGGAGATTTTTTTCGCATAAAAATTTGCAATTACATTTTTTTTGTAATCACAAATAGAAACAAACTATTTTATTTCTTTTTCTCTTATTTCTTTTCTTTGAACTAATGTTTAATGGTTATTCAATATAATATTTTGAGAAAAAGAATCGTAGCATTTTATTCTCTTTAGTAGCAATGTTAAAAGTTCAGTTGATTTCATCAACTAAAATATGCATCGTTCAAACGTTTTTTAAAAATTGCAAGGGGTTAATATTTTAATAGATGTCATGGTATTTATTATCTATCCCTTTTCATTGATTAATTAATTTTTTTTATCTATAATGCGTCTTTACCATAAAAGTATGTTGCTGAGAAAATCAATGTTTGAGTGCAAAATTTTTGGGAGTGTCAAAACATGTTACAAGTTTCAGTGCTTATCTTTTTCTGATTTCTACAATTACTGTGTTGCTATCTACTTATATTAAAAACTGAGTATCTTTCTATCTATCTATGTCACGCTTCTTTCTCCTGAACGCCAACGAACTGAAAGTCGAACCAGGTACCGATAGATAGGTAATTTTTCAAGCTTCATTAGTTTCAATTCATATAATTATACGATTTTAATTAGCGAAGATATCAATTAATAAGTAGTCAAATTTAAAGCGATTAAGCCTAATAAATGATTAAACTTCCAAGACATTTTTTCTTACCGTTGCCATTTTGAAGTAAAACGTTAATTAAATTATTGAACTATTTAAAATTACAAGATATTTATTTCTTTCCGTTGCGATTTTAAGGCAGGAATTCAAGTGAAACACGGACGATCGCAACTCACCAATGCAATCGCAAATTCCAAAATTTGGATTCAAGTGAAACGAATTCACTTGAATTCGACTTACAGTAGCGGTTGCAATATGCGATCGCCTCGAAGCGACTGCAATGGTGTTTCACTTGAATTCGGCCCTAAATTAAAACGTTAATTAAATTGAACTTTTCAAAATGAAAGAGTGTTATTTTTTTCCATTGTCATTTTAAATACGTGTTATAACAAAGTTCTAACAATTGTTTTTATTCTAATTATTAATGACATATTTTTTCTCAGGTACCATTTTGAAAATGTGTTTTTAAATAAAATTGCAATTGCTGTTTTTAGAAGGGACTTTTTCTGGCTGCGATCCATAAGTAGTCAAATTTAAAGCGAATGTTTAATTAATAAGTAGTCAAATTTAAAGCGATTAAGCCTAATTAATGATTAAACTTCCAAGACATTTTTTCTTACCGTTGCCATTTTGAATTAAAACGTTAATTAAATTATTGAACTATTTAAAATTCCAAGATATTTATTTCTTTCCGTTGCGATTTTGAATTAAAACGTTAATTAAGTTGAACTTTTTAAAATGAAAGAGTGTTATTTTTTTCATTGTCATTTTGAATACGTGTTATAACAAAGTTCTAACAATTGTTTTTATTCTAATTATTAATGACATATTTTTTCTCAGGTACCATTTTGAAAATGTGTTTTTAAATAAAATTGCAATTGCTGTTTTTAGAAGGGACTTTTTCTGGCTTCGATCCAAATATTAAAATAACTTTTTCGTTTAGAATTTTGCAATAAATTTTACCGGAAGAAAGCGGTTTGGAAATAATTGTTTTTGGAAAGGAATTTTATTTGTAATTTAGGGAGAGTGCTAAGTATGCGCTACTTGACATCGTCTTTATTTTTGAGGAAGCATGTGCAAATAATTCGATTGATTCTTTGATGCAGGAAAGCTTTTTAGCGAGCCGCTTTAGCGGGGAGTAGTTTATTAAACTTTTCCTTGGTGCTTTAAAGGCGAGCCGTCTTGGCGGCGAGTAGTGAATTGAAACTTTCCTCGCCACTGTAAAGGCGAGCCGCCTTGACGGCGAGTAAACTGTTTAAACTTTCCTCATTTCTTTAAAGGCGAGTCGCCTTGGTGGCGAGTAGTTTTCTCAAACTGCCTTCACTACATTACAGCCCGTGCAACGCCGGGCTACGCAGCTAGTAAATCTAATATAATTAGATCCACAACTCCGTAGAGGAAATCAGTGGCTGCCATTGACCTCCCGAAACTTGAAGAAGACGGGCAAAAGCGTAGAATAATATAACGCGACCCCTGATTTTTAGAGGATGCAACGCTGTTTGCACAGGAAAAAAAATGTTTGCGCTCGTGCGCTAAGCCGCGCATATTCACTTTTTGAACCATTGCTGTATATTACTTGCATCTCAGTTGCCCATTAAACCGGTTTTTCGTCGTGCATCTAATTAATATTATATTTCTCTTTTTTACACGACTTGTTACGCATAAACTGTTTGAAGAACCTTGAATCATGGTCTCAACCCTAACACGTGAGCTATATGTATACAGGTAAGCGTATAGGGTCGCGGGTTGTTCCATTTGGGAAAAAAGGGTTACGACGTGCAAAAAGTTGGGACGTGCAAAAAGTTGGAACTGTTGTAGAGAAAATTACCAGAAGTCTAGCTGTCTTCCTCTTACTAGCTTGTCGCAAAAAAAAAAAAAAAAG
The DNA here is from genome assembly GCA_038373865.1 of Uloborus plumipes. Classification (NCBI taxonomy): domain Eukaryota; kingdom Metazoa; phylum Arthropoda; class Arachnida; order Araneae; family Uloboridae; genus Uloborus; species Uloborus plumipes. The sequence goes on from JAXGGA010001893.1 coordinate 36,134, forward strand.
AAGACGAAGAAAGAATCAACACAAGGAAACCTGATGACGATGCATACAACTGATTAAAGCACCCACTTTATGCATTATTTCTTATAGTTAACAATTCTTAGTTTGTGTCAAATTGAGCTGCCTACTGCCTACTAACCTTTCGCAGACTTCGGACATTTCTCCAGACACCGTCAACTATTTTTTGCTGCGGCACCACTATAGGCGAAGGCCATTACCTTAAAAGTGTTGACTCTCAGTGTCCCCACCAGATGGAGGCACGTGGGCTCTTACAATGCGAGACTGCGGTGGTGTTTAATATTGCCGAAAATATTCAAAGTCAAAGAAATACTCGAGGGGGATGTTTTACACGTCACATAATCACACGACGCAGACGCTGCCGATTTTCTGCATCTTGAACATTCATAGCTGTTGCCAGGTTTGAACCTTGGCCTTTAGGAGCAAGAAACCAACATCTAACTATTGCACTAATCAGTCGACAAACGAAAACAACTGCAAAATTGCGACTCAACCCCTTTGCCATGGTTCCTAAAAAGAATGCTTTAGTGATTATTTGGATCAACATAATTAAAGGGGAATTATGAAATTTTTTTTAATGAATTTGCTAATTTAAATTATCACAAGTGGAAAAAAACGGGCAGCTAGGAAATGATGAGCTTATTGTTATATTTTCGATAAAATTATTTATTTTAAACATATATTTTGTTTAAATTCTATGTTTCAACACTTTTAAAGATAAAAATTACACTTTAGCTCAAAATTGAAGCTTTTCTTCCGAGGGATAGAAATTTAAAATAATTATTGTTTGCTCCTAATAAGATTTGACAAGAAAAAATCGATGAAAAAAATATGTTAATTGAACATTTGAGAAACATATTCATGAGCATAAAGAAAAAAAAATGTGCCGATACATTGTAAAAAGAGTTTTTTTTTTTCATTCGTTTGATTTAGAGTAATTCTAGAAAGCTGTTTAATCATTTAATGTAAAATGATTAATAACAATTCTTGCTTTTAATCCTTTAAATAGCATTTTTCCCATGTTTCAGTTATCCAGTAACATAATTAATGAATAGTGTATAGGTAAAAAGAGCCATTTAAAACACATTGTCAAACAACCCTTTTTTAAACAAATTTGCTTTTCCGTTTTTTATCAAAATTTGACGACAATGGATCTTGCTGACTTTAATGGTATGAAACATTAATATTCATATGAATCATTTTGGAAATACTACTGAAAATGTCTGCAAATTGTGCTCTAATCACTTTCCAAAAAGCCATCGTCCGTAATAATTTTCTTCTAATTGCTTGTAGTATCCCTTCTTAATAGTAATTCTCAATGCCACCATGCGTGTAGACATCTTTAGTAGAAATGTCAAATTGCTACAAAAATGTAAAAATAGTCTAACTGATATGAAACCCCATTTTCATTACAATAATCTGTTTCAGTGAAAATGCCGTTTTGGTTAAAAACTATGTACTTGACTGGTTCACTTATGAGATTTATTTCCCTTAAGAAAACAGATAAATTTGATTGCGTCTTTGACCAACATAGCCAGATATGATTGATAAGCTGTAACATAAAGCACAGAGGACAAGTACTTTGTTTTAACCTAAAAATATGACATCCACAATGAAGTTGAAGCATTATAAATCTTGTAGCACTACTTTGTTGCTTTGCTGGTATTAAGTAAGAGAAGGACAAAAGGGAGTAATTTAGCTGTGCTATTACATAAATCACAACTTTATAAGTAACGATCGAATGAAATTAACATTACCAGCGTTATTCAGTTTTTCTTACACTGTAAAAAAATGAATGTTGTTTTTGCAGTATAATACAGCTAATTTTATAGTATTAAACTGTAAACATTGCTAATTTTATAATAAACAGTAAAATTGCTACTTTTGCAGTACTAAACTGTAAAATTAATAATTTAACAATGTATTACAGTACATTTTACAGATTTAAACCTGAAACTCTGCTGCCAGCATTATACTGTTGTTTTTACAGTATAATACAGCTAAATTTTACGGCAATAAACTTTAAAATGTTTAATTTTACACTAAGAAACTGTAAAATTGCTAGTTTTACACTTTATTGCCGTATATTTTACAGTTTTAAACTAGAAACTCGGCTGGCAGTATTATCAGGGCCGCCGTTTGGGGGGGGGGGAATACTGGACCTCTAGTACTGGGGTCCGGAGCTTTGGGGGCCCGTAAGGTTGTGAACATGTTTTCCAGTAATAGTGTTAATAATTTCATCAAAAAAAAAAAATCTCGCTTTCCATTGCCGATTCTCAATATGAAACAATTGCTAGTACAAACACTAATGAATGAAACACGCTTGCGCAAAAGAAAATGTACCTCTTTTTAAAATCATCTGGCGATGCAAATAATGTGAAAATAAAATCAGATGCACACTTTCGTAACTAAAAAGAAAAAGGTTTTCTGAAAAAAAAAAAATTATCTCCTTTTTTTTAACAACTGCAAATGTGCTGAAACGATGGCACGAAAATATGCAATTGGGGGGGGGGGGTGCATGGTGGGCCCGGCATTAAAATTGGTACCGGGCCCCATCGCTGATAGCGGCGGCCCTGAGTATTATACTGTAAAAACAACAGTCTATTTGTTGCAGTGTAGGCGCGCATAATAACATCCTCACACTGATTGCAATAGCGACATCCAGGCTTTTTGAAGAGTTCCCTTTTCAGAAAAATGCACTTAATTTAGTTAACAATTCTGTTTTGTTCCTGTTCTTTCAGTTTTAGCATTTATCTTTGTAACTTATATTTTGTGTTAATAAAATAGAGAGATGCAATATGTTTTTTTTTTTTTTTTTTCGTGACATTGCTGTAGGATTTTTGAATGTCTTTAACTACTAGCTTTTAATCTGTTTTTATTGAATTTTGTATAAAAGCCATTTTATTCTTTTGTTTAGTCATTTATACATTTAACACAATTTAAGCCCCATTCTTGGAAATGTAGTAATGGGTGTGTCGTAAACAATGAATCCCATATTATTATTCCATTGTTACAACCGCTGCTTTGAGAAACAAGAAAATGCGGTTTTTTAGCTTTCAGTGTGTGTTTTCAGAGATAAATCCTGATTTTCTTCGAATATGTTTACTGATGCTGGACAGCCAAAACCTTCTCTTCTTTTCTTCAAAGTGCTTTACACTGAAAAAGTAAAATAAAATGAAATAGAAAGCTATCATCTTAGGCTGTTTTACAGCTTAATACAAAACTTTTTGTGATTTTTTTTTGCGATTTTCAAGAGTTTTCTATTGGTTTTCTTACATTTGTTTTTTGAACTTAAATGTATATCTGTTCAACAATATGCTATTTTTTCACGTGTCTCTGTTAATAACTCGTAAAACGGTTACACAACAAGAATCCCTAGCAAGCGGTGCGGTAAAGGGGCAGTTAAATACAGTACGACTTCACAGCTCTAAAATCATCTACACGTGTATGATATTTATGCATGTATGTTCACCATTTTAATCAAAGGTATCGGGGCACTTTAATAAAATTTGTGTCTTCGATTTTATCGAAGTAGGAAGCCAACTAGCTGACCCGTGAAAAGCATTCGCCTTCTGCAGAAGGGGCTCAAAAAATCCGTTGTTTTAAATGCAATTTTATATTAACAATTTAAATTTGCTGATAACGGTGAAAAAACCTTTAAAATGATGTTTTAAAGGACCAGTTTAAACACAATCTCAACTTACCAAATGCTATACTATATATTTTATTCGTTATTTTGGGCTAGACATAACTAAACTCATGTTTGTGAAAATTGCAACACCATAAAGGAATCGTCATAATTGAAATGAAATTTAATACACAGCTGAGTGATAGTGGTACAAATAAATATTTAAACTTAGAAAGCCAACAAACAATAAAAAATATTGAAATTAGTATTTTGTGTAGCGACCACGCGCTGCAATAAGTGCTGTTACGCGACGTGGCATGGAGCCAAACAAATTTTTAATGTCCACCTGATAAAGAGCATTCCATACTGTTTGTATGCGCATCCAAAGTTCGTCTGTAGAAGCAACAGGACGAGGATCACGAACGAGACGCCGACCAACGAAATCCCAGATATGTTCAATCGGCGGCATATCCGGAGAATACGCTGGCCAGGGAAGAAGCTGTAACTGCTGCAATGCAAAGAAGGATTTAACAACCCTAGCAACATGAGGACAGGCATTATCCTGCTGAAATACAATGCCAGGCAAGCCTTGAACGAAGGGGACAGCTTGGGACGGTAGAAATTCACTGATATACAGGTTGCTGTTCAGGTGACCCAAAATTTGTAGCAATTGAGGTCGTCCGTGATATGATATGGCACCCCAGACCATGACTCCAGGTGTTGGTCCACTGTGACGTTCGATAATGCACTCTGGAAGGTGGCGTTCACCGGCATAGCGTCGGACGCGAATGTGGCCATCGTGGTACCACAAATTAAAGTGGGATTCGTCAGAAAGCACAACATACTACCAATCAGCACGCCAGTCCTTATGCTGATTTGCCCATTGAAGCCTCAGGCGGCGATCATTTAGCGTGAGGGGGATCCAGTATAAAGGAGTTTTTGCGCTGTCTGCGCTGCAGCAGACGTCTACGAATTGAAGAAGCACACAATGAAGCACCTGTAGCTGTTGACCACTGTGCTGCCAGTTGTCGGGAAGAAGCTGTACGATCCGTCAGTACCATGCGGATCAGGTGTCTATCATCGCTCGCTGACGTCACATTTCGGGGTCCACTCCCAGATTTCCGAGTTTACCGACACTCGTCCGTCCACTGCTTCCAAACACGCATCCCTGTGTTACGCTGCACAGGAACGGCTACTTCACGATAAGACAACCCAGCCTCACGAATACCGATGATCCTCCCCCGTTCAAACTCCGTAAGTTGTTGAAATATAGCTCTCTTTCATCGAAGAGGCATAAGCAACGTCTGAGTCAACGTTTATCACAAAAAGATAACCACCTACACCCATACACGCCTTGCTGCAGCCGTCTATTTATTCAGATAAATCCGGCGTTCAGAGGGCGCTGCTCAGCGTACGCATGCGCTACGAGTCTAAAATTCTAATCATTTGCATATCATAGCCTACTTCGCAGTTGCTGAAAATTTCAACCCATTCGCGCAAGTCCTTCATGGTATTGCAATTTTCACAAACATGAGTTTATGTTCAAATGTTTCAACATGACCCATAACTTAACATGTTCCACTTTCCCCTACTTTGGATCTGCAAAAGAAAATGTTTTTACATAGATCCGTTTTCTTACCCTCAGCAAACTTTCTGTAACGGAAACTCCTTGTATACGTTTATGGATTTTAGGTTGTAAATTTGTAATGAACGAATTTGGCTGTAGTAATATTTTGCATCTGGGCCATTCCAAGAAACCCCCACCATTTTGTCCCACAAGTGATGCTCAATATTTCATTAAAAAGTAGTAATTTTAAAAGGTAATTAACAAAGGCTTTTTTTAGAGAAGTCCCACACCGATTTGTGATTTCTTAACAAAAAAAAAATTCTTTCATTACCCTACTACCACCACTAATTTTTAATGAAATACACGAGTGCCACGTGTGGGACAAGAGAGCGGTTCTTTCGAGGACTATCCCCTATGTTTAGATATTTATCTTTCGAAAAGTGCTTTGTTTGTACACTGCGATGCAAAAGTTTAGACAAAATGCAAATATGTGAATAAAAAGAAAACTATTCAACGAAATGCTTTCAAATTTCTACTGCAGGTACACAGTATGGTCTCAAATACGTGTTTGGAGTTATCATAACTATAACTGGAATCAAATTTTGGATATTACAAAAGACATTTTTTTACGTTGTTTCAAAAGTTTAGACAATAGTCAGATTCTGTGCAAATACCCCTTGAAATGTGATTGGTGGAGGAAATGCGGACTGTATTATTCATTTATAAAGTGCAGAGATTGCTGATTAAATAATCAAAATCTCAAAAGCTCTGTAGTCCTCGTGTAAAGAAGATGAAAAAGTTTGGAAGCCGAAATTTGAAAATGAACCTACTTTATTAATTTTTTGTCTTTTAAATCGGCTCTAGTATGGTAGTACATTGTTTTTTTACTTTGTGGAGAGCAAATTCAGACATGCGTATCGATCAAAAAGTCCAAGAAATATTATATTTCTTAAGGATGAAGGAATTGAAAAAACGGCTCAGCTTTGACGGTTCGCCCCTTTTTCCTACAAAACTTCAACTTGGGTCAAAAACAGCACGTGACACCATAAGTAGATGAACATCTGAATCGGAATGCATAAAAAAAAACAAAGAATTGTCCCTGAGCCTTTTCAGACAGAGTGTCCCAAATAAGCCAGATTTTATTGGTAAAAGCAGCACAGCATATGATCATTGGATATTTCTCAAGTCCCGCGAAAGGAATTATAATCCATTTAGGCCATCCCAATTTTAATAATTTTTATCAAAGAAAGTACCATTCATTTTTTAGTCACGATGATACATATGATGCTTTTCACATAAAAATCTGGCTTATTTGGGACACTCTGTCCGAAAAGGCTCAGGCACAATTCTTTGTTTTTTTTTTTATGCATTCCGATTCAGTTGTTCATCTACTTATGGTGTCACGTGCTGTTTTTAACCCAAGTTGAAGTTTTGTAGGATTAAGGGGTGAATCGTCAGTCTGAGCAGTTTTTTCAATTCCTTCATCCTTAAGAAATATAATTTTTCTTGGACTTTTTGATCGATACGCATGTCTGAATTTGCTCTCCACAAAGTAAAAAACAATGTACTACCATACTAGAGCCGATTTAAAAGAAAAAAATTAATAAAGTAGGTTCATTTTCAAATTTTGGCTTCCAAACTTTCTCATCTTCTTTACACGACAATTAAAGACCTTTGAGATTTTGATTATTTATTCCGCAATTTCTGCACTTTATAAATGAATAATACAGTCCCGCATTTTCTCCACCTATCACATTTCAAGGGATATTTGCATAAAATCCGACTATTGTCTAAACTTTTGAAACAACGTAAAAAAATGTCTTTTGTAATATCCAAAATTTGATTCCAGTTATAGTTATGAGAACTCCAAACACGTATTTGGGACCATACTGTGTACCTGCAGTAGAAATTTGAAAGCATTTCGTTGAATAGTTTTCTTTTTATTCACATATTTGCATTTTGTCTAAACTTTTGCATCGCAGTGTATCCTAAATGATATAACTAACTGTGCTACAATTTTGCAAACACACACGCATTTTTAAAATATGGAGTTACTCCACTTTAAAATGAAAGTTGAGTTTTTGTAGTCTTTACAAGTTAGATTTGTAGTTACAAGCTAGCAAACGGAATTGATATAACAATGCACTGAATGCTAGAACATAGCAATGCTTCTGATGCATTTCGGTATTAAACTGTTGGTGAATAACCTTTGATTTGAATGAAATTTGAGAATAGATGTCTATCAATGATTTAGAACTTTATGTGAGCTCCATTTTGAAGTCCTTCCAATTATTGATGCCCAATCAAGTGTCTATTCCCGATGTCTGTATTTAACGCTCTTCATTGCAAGGTTCCTGAACCCTTACAGTTAGTAAGCATTTCCCGTTAAGCACACAATGATTGTCAAGGGGTATTTACCCTTTGAATATCAGTTATTTACGCTAGCGCTGTTATGTAACGGGGATAGATGTAACGAAATACTGTTGGACACTGAAAATGCTGATTTAAGTTACAGCATGGAAGAATTTAAATCACCTCAAGTTACGAAATACCTTGTCACTTTATTGCATACATGTGTTACAAATGTAACTTTAACGGTACATTAACTAACACTTTAACTTACTTAAGGTTTTCATTATTAGCTTGTTTCAGTGTTTCAAATAAAATTTCCATCAAGTAATTCAATTTTACGCTTGCATTAATTTGTTTGAGTTTAGACCAGCGTTTCTTAAACTGTGTTTCGTGGAACCCCAGGGTTCCGCGAAACTTTTCCTCTCTTCCTTTCATAATATTTGAACTAAGTTCTCAAAAGTTCCAGCAAAGAAAATTAAAATCAAAACTTAAAAGTTGAAGCAACAACCCTGTCTCCTGTTCACTTAGCCGAAGGAAAAATCGGTGATAGGGGGAACTCAAAATACGAATAAGTAATACATTTTGCTTTTGCATAACCTGCTAAATCTCTCAACTGTTGCCCGATGGAATCATTAGCGAACTTGATCTATGAAACTCTCTGTCTACATAGTATTGCAAAACATACAGCTCTAGCAAAAAATAGACGAGGTGAAGGGAGATATGCAGTTGACGAGTCAGACGGTTTTTGTTTTATTCCTGAGAAACACTGATTTGGTCAAGCAGAAAAAAAAATAGTCTTCATAATATCGTAAACTACAAGACACATTGAAATTTCTAGTGAAATATTAAATATTTCTGATTGGAGATATGAGGTAAGGATACGCTATAATTTTGAAATGAAAAAATAAAAGTAATTAAAACTTAAAACCAAATGTCAATTTCTGCTTTTGCTCTATTTATGCCTGAACCATGAACATTTTCTAAGATCAGCACAACTTGAATCTTCATTAACTTTACTTTTGCTATCAACACAATTTTGTGTCTATAATTCCTCTAAAAGTTTTAATTTGTGTGTGTGTGTGTGTGTGTGTTTTTTTTTTTTTTTTTTTTTTTTTTGAATGTGAACCAACTTACTCTGGGCTGTTGAAATTAATAAATGAATAAAATAAAATTCAAAAATTACAAATAATTATCAATTGAAGGAACTTACCTTAAAAAATGAGTGCAATTTACTATTCCGTTATTCGTAATTTTGTCATGATGTTGCATCAGTGCTGTGGGGGGGGGGGGAGGATAGAAATAAAAGCAAGGGTTCCGCCAAAAAAGTGGACAGCAAAAAGGGTTCCACTTGTAAAAAAATTTAAGAAACGCTGGTTTAGACTATTAACTTTAAAGCAAACAATATCTGATATTTAAAAGGATATATTAATATGCTTGGTTGAAGAGTCAGCTTATTCATAAAAAATCAAATTTCTTTATCGAATATTACGTATGTAAGTATTAAAAGGACTAGGCACACAACTTCCTTGTTTTGCACGTAATAATTTTATATTTCAATATTAAAAATGTATTTCAATATTAATATTTATATTTCAATATTTAAAAAAAGGCTGAGAAAAAAAAAAGACTTTTTTCAGTTGTCGCATGTAGGGATGTTGCTGGAAAATACCAGTATATCCCTAGATTTCTCACTAACTAAGCATGTTATAGCTTTAAGAAATAGACGGCAGGGTAGCACTTTGAAGTAATTTAGTTTCAACTTTCCTTTAAAAATGCATTGCAGTAATTTAGCAATGCCAGTAATGTCCTTAGACAATCAAATGTTTAAAAGTTTTACTTCTTCCGAATTTTTATTGATTGAACAGAAATTTGTAATAAATAAAATGGCTTGTAGAAGTTTCCGTAATACGCCGTTTTATTTATACGACGCTTTATTGTTGTACTTTGCGTGACATATAAGCAATGCTTTATCGCAGCGTTTCTTAAACTTTTTTACAAGTGGAACCCTTTTTGCTGTCCACTTTTTTGGCGGAACCTTTGATTTTATTTCTATCCTCCCCCCCCCCCTACACACACACAGCAGCTTGAATGCAACATTCTATGACAAAATTACGAATAACGGAGTAGTAAATTGCACTCATTTTTAAAGGGAAGTTCCTTCAATTGATAATTATTTGTAATTTTTGAATTTTATTTTATTCATTTATTAATTTCAACAGCCCAGAGTAAGTTGGTTCACTTTCAAAAAAACACACACACACACACACACACACACACACACACATAAATTAAAACTTTTAGAGGAATTATAGACACAAAATTGTGTTGATAGCAGAAGTAAAGTTAATGAAGATTCAAGTTGTGCTGATCTTAGAAAATGTTCATGGTTCAGGCATAAATAGAGCAAAAGTAGAAATTGACATTTGGTTTTAACTTTTAATTACTTTATTTTTTCATTTCAAAATTATAGCGTATCCTTACCTCATATCTACAATCAGAAATATTTAATATTTCACTAGAAATTTCAATGTGTCTTGTAGTTTACGATATTATGAAGACTATTTTTTTTTTCTACTTGACCAAACCAGTGTTTCTCAGGAATAAAACAAAAACCGTCTGACTCGTCACCTGCATATCTTCCTTCACCCCGTCTATTTTTAGCTAGAGCTGTATGTTTTGCAATACTATGCGGACAGAGAGTTTCACAGATCAAGTTCGCTAATGATTCCGTCGGGCGCCAGTTGAGAGATTTAGCAGGTTATGCAAAAGCAAAATGTATTACTTATTCGTATTTTGAGTTCCCCCTATCACCGATTTTTCCTTCGGCTAAGGGAACAGGAGACGGGGTTGTTGCTTCAACTTTCAAGTTTTGATTTTAATTTTCTTTGCTGGAACTTTTGAGAACTTAGTTCAAATATTATGAAAGGAAGGGAGGAAAAGTTTCGCGGAACCCTTCCGTGATCTTCGTGGAACCCTGGGGTTCCGCGAAACACAGTTTAAGAAACGCTGCTTTATCGTATACTTGATATTTCTTAGGAAATACACATACAAAGTGCTCCATAAATATTGGTACAGACTTGTTAGAGGTGTAGGAGACACATTGATAATTCAGACTTACAGAGCATTGCAGAGTCACTTCTTCATATGGTTCGACGAGAGTTCAAATACACATAAGTTTCCTCTTTTGGATATTTTAAGCGCAGAAAAAGTTTGATTTAGAGCAGTTCTCAACGGGGGCGATATTGCCCCCCGGTGGGCGGTGGGAAGATGCTGAGGGGCGGTGAACATATTTTGGGTGGCAGGGGGGCGGTGGATTTTGAAATGGGCTTGTAAGGATATGTTTTGGGCAGGGGCTGCAAGAAATCTTCTGCTCTTCTTCTGAAATCTTCTGCTTTTATGTTACCAAGGAATAGCTTTAACATTTATTTTCTGGTGTTATCTCCCGAACCCTGATCTTTCTCCTAATGTCATGAAGGTTAGCCTAAAATTTTCCAATAGCACTTGAATTTCAAAAAAGTTTTTTGAGATGGGTGCCCTCTTCCATAGTCTCACTACCTAAAATAGCCAAAAAATGTGTTTTATTGCTATCCATTTGAAAATTTTTCGATGAAGAGAGGGAATCTCGAACTACTCTTCTACAATCGTGACCATCAAACAGAGCCTAAAATTGCGTTTTTACGAGGTCGGTTTCTAAAAATGTCTAGATTAGAGCCACCTGACTTGACAGACTCTTTGTGCCGTTAGAACACCCCTAGTAACGCCAAAGGTAACTAACAATTGCATTTCTTCCGAATTCAACGGGGGAAAAAAATTCCGGAGTAAACTCCGGAACTTTTACCATTCAGTCAACATAAACAACAAAAAACAGTGTAAATTTGCATTTCTTATACTTCAATTTCAGAGAATGCTGGAAATAGCTCCGACTCCCTAACGTTGTAAAACTTAACCTTAAAATAACTTCAATTTTGAAAAATCATCAAGAGAGACCTCTTTCTCCCTAGTTAAGGTAACCAAAAATTGTCTAAAATTGCGTCAATTTTTATCTGAGCCCAGGTCTCACCACCACGAGACCTAAGATTAAGGAAAATGCATTTTAAGACTCCTTTTTAAAAACTAATTTCGGGAGATATCCCTAATCTCTCCGCCATCTTTATTCTGATGTCGCTACAGCGATACTTATAACAATTGCTATCTTATCTAACCTTCACAGCAATAAATTACTCAAGAAGAATTTCTTCGAAATTAACTTATCTTGTACGAGGGCTATCCAGAAAGTAGATTACGTTTTGGAATAAAAAATAAACAAAGTATAGGAAACAAATTTTATTATATACAGATGAAAGCCACACTCAAATACTACTTTTCTACATAGTCACCATACAAATTAAGGCATTTATCGTAGCGATGTACGAGCTTGGAAATTCCTTCGTCGAAAAATTTGGCCGCCTGCGCCTTCAACCACTTCGTTACCTCTTCTTGCAGCGTGCAACAAACTTCGCGAAATTTTTGGAAAACTCAAAGAAAGTTCCGTTATTGTGAATTTTCGATTTTCACGGACTTTAGCATCGACTTTTTCGACAAGTTCGGCAGTCACTATGCTGGGTCTCCCACTTCGATCCTCGTCGTGAACATTGGTTCGGCCATTTTTAAATCTTATGACCCACTGACGCACTCCACCTTCAGTGATAATGTTGTCCCCATACACTTCACAAAGCTGCCGATAGATTTCTATCGGTTTACAGTTTTTTGCAGTCAGAAACCTTATTACTGCACGCACCTCGCAGCTCGCGGGATTTTCAATTAACGCAGACATTTTAAACCGTCACAGTATCTGAACAGAGCACAGCACGAACCTCTCACTAGCACGGCTAGATGCCGACTGAGCTGCGCAACGCTCTGACCCCAAGATGGCCGCGCTAGCCCCGCCCCTAGCGGACACAGACGAAAACGTAATCTACTTTCTGGATAGCCCTCGTAATTTGTAAATTCAACTTATTTCAGTTTTTTTTTTTAAATTAAAACTTAACCCTTAACTTCGCAATTTTTTTAAATTTCTATGAAAACATTATATTAGTTAGTTCTCAAGTAGTAATAAAGATGAAAAATATTTTTAAAAAAAAAGTAGTTTTAAATTGAATTTCAGTCATTTTTTGTTTGCGGCAAGGTATAAGTAACATAAAATTTCTTAAAAACGTTTTCCAATAGAGAATTAAAATTAATTTTAAATGAGCGCAAAATGTTCAAATTTCTTACCTGGTAATTTATATCTTCAAAAAGCAAAAGGAAGCATAAAATATAATGTATTCTTTTTATAATAAAGACACAGTTCTGAGGCATCAGATATTTTTATAATTATTGCGATTACTGAGGACAATGTGCTGTCAACCTAGTGACAAAATCAGCATGTATTTCGCTGCAATAAACTTTTTTTTTAATCAGATAATTGATTTGTATGTATTTTTTTTTTAAATGAGTCTTTTAAATTAAAATAAATCATATGTTGCAGAAATGCAACAGTGGGAAGTTAAGGGTTAATTTATAATCTTTAAGGGTGACAGGGATGGGTCATAGTTTCAAGTGTGTCCCTCCTGGGAAAACTAGAAGGTCAGGCTTTGTTATTGCCCATCCGCAGTAAAATATGTCCGTACGTAATAAATAGGGGATGTGTATTGCATAGTTGCAAGTAATAAAGAACAACACTACGCACAATGTTTGGAATCGGACTGGTCAAGGAGCTATTTAAACTTAGTGTATTTTTCAAAATAAATTGGTTTTCAAATAAAAATGTAGAAAAAACGGAGCATTTTTATTTCAAACCGTGTTTTCTCATTTATCTTAAAAATGGTTCACTCATTTAATGGTCCCATTCTAGGCACTTGATTATTACTCTGACACAGCTTTTCAGAGGAAAAAAATGCTCCGTTCAAAAAAAAAAAAATCATATAAAGAAAAAAAGCAAACAAACATTAAGCTAAGTTTTTCTGCTGTATTGTCCTTTTCCAACACTCTGTTTGGACAAATTATAGAGTTAAACCGGTCCAGAAAATTGCTTTACCTCCCCTTCCCCTTCCAGTTTTACGCTCGCTCTCATAGGGGGCGTTGAAACAATTTTCAAGCCTAAAGGGGGCGGTAGCTCTAAAAAGGCTGAGAACCGCTGATTTAGAGCTTGAGAAATCTATCTGCTAATGGCTACGAATGTAATAACACTGCAAAAAATGAACTGTTGTTTTTACAGTATAATACTGGCAGCCGAGGTTCCAATTTAAAACTGTAAAATGCACAGTAGGGTGGAGCGAAAAACAAAAATTTTGGAATTTTATTCTGTAATATCCGGCAAAAGCTGTGCATGCGTAAGTACAAAACACATGTAAAATATTATCAAGTAAAATATTATCAAAGACCAACTCCTTTAGGGTCCTACTAGGGCTTGAATTTCTCTAAAAATACGAAAAAATGTAAATTTTCTAAAAATTTTTGGAAAATATAAATAATCACCATTTTCATTCTATAACCAGGGTCGGACTGGGCCCTAAAAAAGGCGCACACCCGAAGTTTCTGAGGGCGCATGTCAACGGCGGGGGGGGGGGGGGAATCCCCCAATCACTGAAAATATGTTCAATTTTTCTTCCACATTATTCAATGCAAATTAAATACACAAAATTAATTAAGAAACAAAATAATTTAAGAAATGATGAGTATTATATTCATAACAAGAAACTATTTGGGTTCAAAAGAAAAAATAATTATGAAAAATGTAATTCGCATTCCTGATTAGTTTAATGGCTGCATTGTTTTACCATCAGCTGCTTACAAAAACCAATTATTGAAAATATTCTTAACTACATTAACAAAAATAAGCTATAAGTATATGAACGATAAAATTATTTTACTAGCTGGGATTATCTATCTTTTCTTTGTTTCTCAAGTGTCCGCTTGAATACAATTGAATCGATTATTTCGAAAAGGGAATATCTCTAAAATTTAAAATTTTTTCAGGGAAGCAAAAAAACTAATTTATAAAAAACGAAGAAGCTTAAAAGGGATAATTTTTTTTTTATTTCTATTTTATGCCTACCTTGATAGAACTGCAGAGATGTTCCATTTTCACAAGAATAACGTGTTTATACGTTAATAACAGAATGCCATTAAAAAATTGATTTTGAAAAAAAACCGAGATGTTACCTTTTCGAAATAATCGATTCAATTAAATACATTTAAATTTTAAATGCGAAGTTTATTTTCGTATCAGGTCGGCAATACGGTCGTTTTTTTTTTTTTTTAATTTAATCTTAGTAGAATGAAACTCTTACCACTATTATGTATTGACCGCTTATGTGTGTATGACCGCTAAAAATAACTGTATTTCTGCAATGGATTTACATTGTACATCGATACCAATGCTGATATTATTACCCTTATAATTCAAATATATACATGAAACATAAGGAAATAACTATTTAAAAGCTGCCGTACACGATTTCTTAAGTACGTCTTTTATCCAAGGTATAAAAAAATTATGATTTTTTCAAAATAATTTTTTTGAAAAATCGGATTTTTTAAATTTAAATCTGACTTTTAAAATTTTAATCGGATTATTATTTTTTAATGACTTTAGAAACTTATGTTATGAATTAATTTACAGTTATAAATGTAATTTAATTTTCAATTGATGCTTTAAAAAATCACAACTACTATATTTTGAGTGCCATTTCACCAACAAGCTTTCGTAACGTGATGAAAAATCAAACTATAATCTGTTACTTTAAAATAGGAGTATCAAGGTCACAAATTTTGTGTCATCTCCATGGAAACCTAACTCGGTAAACCAAAAATAAATGAATTGAATCAGCAGTTTCCATGGAGACAATGCAAAATTTGTGACCTTGATGTGCCTATTTTAAAGTAACAAGTTCACATGATTCAAATCAAATTTTATTACGCTATGAATACACATAAACGGAGGAAAATAAATAAATTGGCTTTTGGCAAACATCTTTCATAATCTTCCATAAGCTGACTTCTTTTACATTAAAAATTGCTTTTTTCCCCTCTAATTCTGAAACACATTTCTGCAGTTTCCTGCCGATTTATGCTTTCTAAGATTATTTTTTCTACTTTTTAAATTAGATTGTGTTACATGAGATAAAAATCATGAGAAGATATTTAAATAAAGAAAAACAAATCATAAATTTAATTACTTTTTTTCGATTAAAATCAATTTTATTGATAAAAATATCTATTTTTTTTTTTCAAAATAAGTTTTACTCTTTAAGTAATCTCTTAAAGTAATGGTACTTTCAAATCAGACAGTTACCCATTTTTATTTGCCAGCTTGATGACAAAATCTAAATATTTACTGTTTATGTTTAGGTATGAGTTATGTATTTACTTCTAATTATGTGTGTTTTTAAGAACGTAATATGTTTATTTGATGTATAATTATAGTAAAAAAATGTATAAACTTCAACCTTTTCAATTGATGATTTTTTAAAAATATTTATTTTTGAGTACACGCTTTACATTTTCTTACAACAACTCATGATTGAAGCAATATTAATTTTAATTTTCCTTTTTCGAATTTATAAAAAAATTGCACACACTATAGCAACAGGCCTAATTTTGTAGAACTTTTCTGCACACCCATTTTTTTAGCTTGGTGCCCATTGTTTTCATTTAAAAAAAAGAAAGTCCTAAATACAGTGACTCAGTTACTAATAGAGAAAACAATAACTACTAATTTAAAAATGCCTACTGTACTGACCAAGAAAATGTAATTTCTAGATTGAGTAAGGAGATAATCAGAATAGATAAAAAATAAAATTTTATGAAAAAAAGTAAAACCGACTTCAAAAACGCAGCTGGAAATTGCTCTAAAAAGTAAAAAATAAATTTATTCTTTGAACACCATCGATACTACTTTTAAACATGAGTTTTGAAGTCGGTGCCGAAACAGTTAATAAAATCATTCTTACCCATTGATTTGGGTTTTGTTTACATTTGATTGATTTTTTATCTCAAACAACACTTGAAATTGATTATGAAACATTTATGGTCGTTTTTATTATGAAACATGTAACCGAAGAATGGGCACGAATGATTTTGTTAACTGTTTCGGCACCGACTTCAAAACTCATGTTTAAAAGTAGTATCGATGGTGTTCAAAGAATAAATTTATTTTTTACTTTTTAGAGCAATTTCCAGCTGCGTTTTTGAAGTCGGTTTTACTTTTTTTTTACAAAATTTTATTTTTATTTCATTCTTTTCAGTGTAAATGTATACCCGGAATAGTGTCATGTTGCCATCGTGACGTTTCATCTCACTTCATTAAAGCGTCTGAAATTTTAAGCGATTGCCACTAACATTTTTTTTTCTTTTTAGGATTTATTTCTATGCTGATTTAATTAAAACATTTTTAAATTACTAGTTTTTCACCCAATTATGCGGCTAAAACTGGCTTACAGGTTAATCCGCAAAGTAACCATTTACCGCCGATTCATTAGTGCATCACTAATTTTAAAATTTAAAAGTTTAGGTGATGGGAGCCTGGAAATATATTTTTTAAAAGATTGGGGTACTCAGGACTAAATATGTTCTATCAGTAAAACTACGGTTTGCATGCCGCATAACGTTTGACGTAGACAATGCATTTTTTTTCTGCTGCTTGAAAATCCACCGACTTCGTCGAGGATCAAACTTAAGCTCTTACGAACGAGAGCCCAGCGTCTTACCGATAGGCCACTCTATCGGCGAGCTACTGTGACCTAATAAACATCAAATCGCAAGAGTGTGCGCGTGAAATTTGAAATTCTATTCATGCGCAAAGAGGGTGCGCATGGACGGAATTCTGAAGATTTCCCTCAATTTCTTCAGGATTCCGTTCCCAAACCCCGCATCATGGGACCATGGGACCACCAGGAAAGTGTGCCCTTTCCAAAAAAAAAAAAAAAAAAAAAATTATCAAAACCGGCCAATTCAGTAAAAAGTTATGCGTGGTCATACATAAAAAAAATATATATATATATATATATACCGGTCGAATAGAGAACCTCCTCCGTTTTTTCGTCGGTTAAAAAATGAGGAAAAACCTTAGGAGCAAAATCAATATGACAAAGAAGGATATTACTAAGATAAATTCAGAGCAGATGAAATTAAAAAATTTCAAGGAGATTTCTAGGGTTTAAGCAAGGGATGCACCGATAAGCAAATTGGCCAATTACCGATTAATAGGCTATTGATAATCGGCTGAGCGGATTAATGATAAGGATGACTGTTTTTCTACTACCAATTTTAGCATCACTGTTTTTTCTCTTATACAATTCCAAGTTTAGAAATAGCAAGTAATTTCTTTCTCAGAGAAGTTTTTTTTTTTTTTTCCATTTTCCTAAGTTTCACAAAATAATTTCAATATTTTGTCAAACTTCTTAGAACCAAATTTCATATTATTGTCAATAATATTATTGACACATTGTTAGTTATGTTAATTGGACATAAAAATTCACAAAGAAGGGGAAGGGGGAGTCTGTGATGAGCACTTCAATTTAGGAGTACTTTTAGTTCATATTTTTTTAATAATTAGCAATTTAATTCAATACTTTTATTCGTTGAAAATTAGAGGTCATCCAAAAGCACTGTACTAAAGAGAAAAATATTGCCACATGAAAAATGTGTTCCAAAATTGTCTATGTATATTCAAAGTAGGAGAATTAATTTACAACAAAACTTTACATCAACTGTGCGGATTTTTATTACTGTTAATTGAATCATTTATCACAGTTTCTTACTGACGGTGTACTTTAAAGAATAAAATTTTTAAAAAATTTCGGCCGATTAATCGGCCCGATTTTGCCGATCATTAACTATCGGCAAAGTGGCCGATTATGGCAGATTAATCGGGTGCATCCCTCGTTTAAGAAAAAAATAGATTTTAAAAATCAATGATTCTTTTGAAAAAAATCATTTGATTTAAATCGCCGTTTAAATCACTGATTTAAATCGTTGACACCCTAAATTTCTCTAATATAATTTTACCTTTGCAAATAAAAACAACGTTTAAGAATAAACTAGGAACTTTTTCCTATCAACACTCAACATACCTGCTCTCATTGTTCAGAAGAAATTATCTTAGAGAGTTAGAGATAAGATTTTTCTCGTTTCTGTCAGAAATAGACAAAGTGCTGACAGTGTTTTCTAAAAGCACTAATTTTTAAAAATCAGACACGTGTTACGAGATTACAAGGAACTCTTTCTTCAATGCAGAGAAAAAAGCACGTGTGGGTGAAAATATCTGACAGAGATTCTGGAATGTCTGTACATCCATATCTCACTTCTTTTTGCATTGAAGAAATATATCCTCGTAGCCCCGAAACGCATCTCTCTTTCTCCCTTTTTTACGCTTATTCATGCTTTTTCAAAGTAGTTTCATACCTTAATTCTTACTTACCTGCACACAGTATTTTAAGTTATTTCGTAACCTCAATTCGTCTAAAAATTTACCAAAATTTGAGTGGAAATCCTTAGTTACACATCAAGATGAAGTATGAATATTTTTCGACATAAAGTATTCATTTTCATATAATAAATTAGTGTTCATTCAGAACAGGAATTCTCAAGCATTGACCGGTCCTCATAGATTTCCCTTTGTCCGCGTTAAAAAATTTTCCCTTTTCAAAACACAGCAATGATAGCATTTTGTACAATTTTTACGCTAATTTTTTGATTATTTATTATAATTTTCAGATTTAGGGGTTCATTTGCAATGAAGCAGCTTTACATTTAAATATTGTATCTTAAAGGTTCATTTACAATCTTTAAGTGTGATTGGTTACTTAAATCATAATAAAATCTTATAAATAACTTTTGTAAAAGATTTTTAATACCAAATAGTTTTATCGAATATTTAAAAAAATATAGCTTCTCCGCTCTTAGAAGTTTTTTCGCAAAATTTTACCATTCCTCCTATTGAGAAACTGATTTGGCGTACATATGACCCTTTCACAAAAACAAAGCGCACCTTTAACGCTTCATTGAACAATTTTTTATTTCAAAATTATTCTTTTATTTTTTTCTTAAAAAATCTATAATATTTTTTATGTAAAATTATTTGCAAAATTTTTTAAATACTTTCGTTTTGAAGCAAATTAGAAAAGAGAGAAATATATTTTTAGCAAAAAAAATAAATAATAATAACAATAATAAATAATAAATAGCTACAGGAAAATATAAACAGCAGGGGGAAAAATTATAGCTGGAAAAAAAAAGTGATGTTTCAAAAAAAAAAAAATTGTTTTCGCTCTTTTAAAAACGGTTTTCTAAAAAATGACGCAAAAGTAAATCAAAGCATGGCAAACAAGAGATAAAAATCGGTTTCATTTCTCACCTAAATCATAGAGATGTCCAATAGCCGAAAAATTAACTTCTGTTTTTCATAAATCGCACCAGAGCTCCAAATAGTAAACTGAATTTGGCTGAAATGATACTGTGTCGGAGTCACGACCACTCCCAAATCGCTCGCCCCCCCCCCCCCCGTTTTTGTCTTGTTTTTCCCTTTTTTAGATCAATGGCGTAAAGCTTAAGCTATAGTTATGCCCAGGGCCTACCGCCTCCTCTCTTGTTGTATGTTTTCCAGCCTAAGTATTTGTTTACATTTTATCTTAACTGCCCACTTTACCATTGTCTGCTCTATACACAGTATTCTGAGATCCAAACACGCCGTTGCAAAATGGGAACAGAGCATCGCTTGGGTCTAATCTTCCAATCTTCCGGCAATAAAACCATAAAACTGTCCCGATTTCGTAGAAAATGCCGAGTAATCATTCAAGGTCGAACATTGAGGCAGTGATTTTGGCGCCCTGGGTGGTCGCTCAATCTTTTGCTGGGTATTGTTTGGAACTGAAAGCAACACTGACTCACTGTTGTGTGTGGTAGTACATCATGTCGCTTTCGAAGCAGCGTTGGATAACTTTCGCTCTCATTTTCTGATCAAGATATTTTTTAGTTTTGTAGAAGGCGTCCGCATTGTTCAATAAGGAGGGCGCACCTGCCCTAGGGCTTGCGGGCAGGCGGGCCAGTCCGAGCCTGTCTATAACCATTAAAATGCTTCCTTTTAACACTCTTTTCATGCATCTTCAAAATTATTTACATTCTATTCAGTATTAAGTTCGTACATAAACCGTAAAGTTCCGTAAAATAACCAAAAATTGACTTTTTTTTTAACCATTTTTTGCACGTAGCAATAATTCTTCTTTTGTAATCCAGAATATATATTTTTGCAATGAATGAGGAAAATGCAGCTTTTAGTTGTAAATGCAATTATATTTCGTTACATTTACAGCCCAGAACGTACCACAAGGAGGTAGCTGCATTTCGGGTGTCATTCTGCCTTTCCCATCCACCCAGCCACGTTGCTTACATATTTTCAACACATTTACTATCACATATTACGGATGCAATTACTATCTGATGTTAAACAGGTTTCTCCTTTTGAATCAAAGTTTGAAGTTTGACTCATGACCCAGTTTTTACATTGACGATTGTGAGCATAAAGTTTTTCATTCAAATTTATATCTTGTCTCTTACAGCAATCTGCCGTTTCACAAACCAGTTTTGAACCCTTAAAATAGTCGGAGTGTAGAAGAAGTATACTTATTGAATCACTGATAAAGTACAACTTGTTTTTGAAAAGCTGTTTCATTAACGTTGCAAGAACTCGGTGAAAGATACCAAAGCTTTAAAAACGGATAAAATTACTTGATATACATTGTCAATGTAATTCAGAAAGAAAAAAAATGACCCTGATCTCACTATCAAAAATTGGAGACCTTTCAGTCATTAGCTTTCATTAATTCGAGCTAACAGAGTTATGAAGCTGTTGATTTTCAAGTTGAGTTTCTAATGAGATATACTCGTCAGTTATATCATTAAAAAAAACTTTTGTATATTTCAAGAAAGTAGAAATTAAAAAAAAAAAAAGAAAATTTCCGTGAAAGAAATTTTCCATGGAGCTGTAATCATGTTAAAAACTACACATTCTATAAAAGTTTAAAACTATAAGAATAAATTGACTGGTTAACGCGTGTTTACTTTCCTCCCATTAATAATGTCAATTAAAAAAATCTCATAGTTTGAACTTTCAAAACTTAATATTGGTCATAAAAGTTCTCATTTAGTTATCAAAGTTTTTCTGATGCTGTATGCCTTTACGTAACCCATCTCCTTTACAGTTGTCTTTGGTTTGACTATCGTCCACTGCCATGGCCAATTATAAGTTCTCAAAATTAATAAAGCAGGAATTTCTTCGAATCAGCGGATCCACGAAGAAGAGAAGATTATCAATTAAATGAATTATAGATTGCGTAACTTTCATTATACATACAATTCCATGTTTCACTGAAATTTTCTTTCTTTTTTTTTAAATTTCCAATTTTTTGAACCATTATATTATTTAAAGATATAACTGACGAGTATCTTCATCTCATTAGAATTTCATCTTGAAAATTAACAGATTCATAACTCTGTTAGCTCGACGAACGAGAATTAACGACGAATTAACGAACGCTAATGACTGAAAGATCTCCGATTTTTGATAGTGAGATCAGGGTCACTTTTTTCTTTCTGTATTATATTGACAATGTCCATCAAGTACTTTTACTCGTTTTTTAAATCCGTTTTTAAAGCTTCGATATCTTCCACCGAGTTTTTGCAACGTTAATAAGTAAACTTTTCAAAAACAAGTTGCACTTTATCAGGGATTCATTAAGTATACCTTTTCTACACTCCGACTGTTTTAAGGGTTTAAAACTGGTTAGTGAGACGGTAGACTGCTACTGAAGGAAAAGACAAGATATGAATTCAAATGAAAAACTTTATGGCTCGCAATCATCAATGCCAAAACTGAGTCATAAGTCTAACTACAAACTTTGATTAAAAAAGAGAAACCTGTTTAACATCAGAAAGAAATTGCATCCGTATAAATGTGTTGAAAATATGTAAACAACGTGGTTGGGTGGATGGGAAATGCAGAAGGACACCCGAAATGCAGCTACCTCCTTGTAGTGCGTTCTGGGCTGTGAATGCAATGAAATATAATTGAATTTACAACCAAAAGCTGCATTTTGCCCATTCATTGCAAAAAAACAGTATCTGGATCACAAAAGAATTGTTGCTATGTGCAAAAAAAGGTAAAAAAAGTCAATTTTTGGTTGATTTCACGGAACTTTACGGTTTATGTACGAACTTAATTCTCAATAGAATGTAAATAATTTTGAAAATGCATGAAAAGAGTGTTAAAAGGAAGCATTTTAATGGTATTAGGAAAAAAATGGTGATTATTTATATTTTCCAAAAAATTTAGAAAATTTACATTTTTTCGTATTTTTAGAGAAGTTCAAGCCCTGGTAGGACCCTAAAGGAGTTGTTCAAACTTGATAATATTTTACATGTGTATTGTACTTACGCATGCACAGCTTTTGCCGGGTATTGCAGAATAAAATTCCAAATTTTTTATTTTCGCTCCACCCTAATGCACATTAATAAACTGTAAAACTAGCAATTTTAGTTTCTTACTGTAAAATTAGCAATTTTTACAGTTTATTACCATAAATTTAGCTATCTTACGAGGGCTGTCTGAAAAGTTTCCGACCTAACATAGATAAAATATTTTTATTGTTCAAACTGGCTGTTACTTTTTGACATAGTCTCCTTGTAAGTCCACACACGTCCTCCAGTAAAGCTCCCATCCTTTTAACCCATCCAAAAGTAATGATGAAAATGTGTCCTCAAAAAAGCTGTTGACAAAGTTTATGACCTCCGCATTTGAAGAAAACCTTTGTCCTCCAAGTGCTTCTTTCAGCTTAGGGACCAAGAAAGGGTCGCTTGGGGCCAGGCCTAGTGAGTAGGGTGGGAGTTCAACGATTTCGAGCCTTAACTCGTGATTTTCGGCCATTGAAACCACTGAGGTGTGAGCAGGGGCATTTTCTTGATGAAAAAAAACTTTTTTCTTTTTCAATTGCGGCCATTTTTCTTCTATTTCCTCCTCCAATTTGTCAAGGAGCAGAGAATAGTATGTTCCTGTTATGGCTTTTCCCACTTTAAGGTAGTCAATGAGTATCACTCCATGGCTATCCCAGAAAACGGTCGGCATCACTTTTCCTGAAGAAGGAACTGTTTTGGCATTTTTTGGAGCTGTTCTCACTTTGCAGTCCATTGTTTTGACCGCGTTTTTGTTTCTGGAGTGTACTGATGAATCCAGGTTTCATCCACAGTGATAAGTTGTCAGAAAAACTCTGGCTTATTGTGAAAGAAGTGCGTTGCAAATGTTCATTCAGACGCGTTTCTGGTAAAATTGAGCAAACGCGGCAGTCAAAGTGCAGCCAGCTTCCGCGTGCTTAATTTCTCATTTAAAATGTGGCATGTGCATTCCTTAGAGATATTCATAGTTTCTTCTATATATCTCACCTTCAATCTGCGTCATCCTGCACCATTTGATGAGCTTTACCAATGTGTTTATCAGTGGTAGCAGTTTTGGGTCGACCTGAGCGTTCATGAACACTCAAGCTGGTACGGCCACGTTTAAATTCCGCTACCCAAAATTTTATGGTTGTAGACGATGGTGCAGAGTCCCTATTCACAGAGTCCCCCAAAGCAGAATACTGCTAAATCGGCGACGTACGTCGCAGAACAGACATCGGAGCTGCAGAACAATTCTATTCAAAATTGAGCAACCAAAAAAAAAAAAGTTATCGTTCGAAAGCAAAAAAAAAAAAAAAAACTCTTCGTTCGTAACCCATGTCTCGCAGAGCAGCAGGCAATAATACTGGCGCCGTAGCCAGTGCCGTGAAAATTGCCATATAGACCACAGCAGAAGTGCGGACGACTTGCCTTGAGCTTCTGAGGACCTTCCTATTTTTTTCCGCAGAACTTCAGTGATGACACTTTGCGCAGGCTTCGTTTGAAGTTCTGCAGTCCTTCTTATTTGGACCGCAGAACTTCAGCAACGAAACTTGCAGAACACATTCGTTATACAAATAATGTTTCCAACGATTATTTTTTTCCGCATGAGAATCGAGAGGACTCAAACTTAGTCTGAAATTCTGCGAGCTTTCACATTTTGACCGCAGATCTTAAGTGACGAAGCTTGCGGTAGAGGTACACAAATCAGTTCTTCAAATTATGTTTGAAATTTTTTCGCAAGAGAATCGCAGGAGCGCAGGTTTTCAATTGAAGTTTTGCAGGTCTTCACATTTTATCCGCAGAACTTCAGTGACGACACTTCGTAGCATATATTAGATATTCAGTTATGTTTAAAACCATGTTTCTTCATGAGGGGATCGCGGGGACGCAAGCTTCGCTTGAAATTCTTCGGGCTTTCACATTTTGGCCGCAGAACTTCAGTGACGAAGCTTGTAGTACAAATAGTTTTTCAAATTATGTTTAAAACAATTAATTCTTCCGTGTTATTGAATCGCGGGAAAACGGGCTTCGTTTGAAATTCTGCGGGCCTACACATTTTATCCGCAGGACTTCAGTGACAAAACTTGCAGTACAAATTAGATATTCGACGATGTTCAAAACATTTTTTCCTCGTGAGAGAATCGGGGGAGGGAGGGGGTGTACTCGCCTGAAGTTTCGCGGTCTTTCACATTTTGGCCGCAGAACTTCAGAGACGAAACTTACAGTGCATCAGTTATTCAAATGATGTTTAAAACTATTAACTCTTCCTGTTGAGAGAATCGAGGGGCGCAAGCTTCGTTTTAAGTTCCACCGGCTTTTACATTTCGGCCACAGAACGTCAGCAACGAAACTTCCAGAACAAATTGGCTTTTCAAATTTTCTTTAAAACAATAAATCGTTACTCATCAATAAATGGCGGGAGGGGGGGGGGGTGCTCTCGCTTAAAGTTCTCATTACGTTTTGACTGCAGAACTGCTGTGACGAATTTTACAGAACAAATTAATCTTTTGAATCCTCTCTGTTCAAATTGTAACGAGTCCGTAGCACCTTCAACTTTCTTAAATAATCATTCCAATCTTGAGGAAGTAACTATAAATTTATTTACAAGTATGTACACTTATTTAAAATAGGAGCAGGAAACAATTGCTAAACATCCAGCAATTAGGTAGCAAACAGTACACTGTACTCTCAACAGTAACTCAGCACCACGTATCTAACGTGAACAGTAATTAAGAAATTACAAAAGCAAAACAAACATTCGCCCAAGCGAATAAAACGAGCCTCTCAGAAAGAAAAACCCACAATATTACAACTCAGAGCGAAAATGTCTTCATGCTTATTAAAGTTATGGGAAGTGCAAAAACTACAAAATGTTACAGGGTCGGTATACAAATGGTAAAAGCGATATCTTCAGATACTTTTGCAACATGTCGCCGGATAAAACCAAAACTAGTGACAATGGTGCAAGGCAGGAAAAACAACAACTATTTACAAGATTTGTAACAATATAGAAATTTTTCTTTCGACCAGGTAGTACGACAGTTGAACCACAGATTTATTTTCCATTGAAAAGAGAAGGTATAAACTGTCGTACCAGACGTATGAAACCTCGAAAAAATCCCCGGCTCCAAAGGGTTCGAGTGAAAATTTGAACACAAATAAATTGAAACTCAATAAAAAAAATATGATTAGTTGGTGGAAATTATTTAAATTGATAATCTTAATATAAGTAAAGAGTTTCTGACATGATTTGTAGCATTTTCACTGGAATGACAAATATATATATATATATATATATATATATATATATATATATATATATATATATTCAATTTGGTTGCGTTTCATTAAATTCTAATTTACAGTACATTATATGAAAAAATGAGAAAACACTTTTTGGTAACATTTTGACGGTAAATATATAATGCATAAATCTATCTTGCAGAACAATTTTGGGCAAATAATTTTGCATTGCAGAACATCACTAAGTGTTCTGCTTTGGGGACAGAGTCCAACTCCTTTTTAATTTGTGCAGGCGTATTTCCTTTTTAAAACAAGTATCGAATCAGAGCTTGATATTTGATTTTTTCCATTTTCAAAAAAAAACTGTTGGAGCAACTCACTAGTATGGCTGTCACGCACACAATTTGAACTAAAAATAGCCAAAATTACGGTTCCAAGTTTCCAAAAGACTCCTTAATAAGAACATCTCTCTTTGTTTCATAAGTTTTGCCCTTTTAATATCGAGGTCGGAAACTTTTCAGACAACCCTCGTATACTGCAAAAACAACATTAATTTTTTGCAGTGAAAATACTTACTTAATTCAATAAAACATTCTGGCGGGCAAGTTTGGTGGCGATTGCTGAGCTCCGTAAGCTCATGATTTTTTTTTGTATTGAAAAAGTTTATCACTTTCATTGGTAAACCAAAAGTATTTGTGTATGTAGTAATTTTACAATTTTCGTGCTTTCACGATGTTGGTTTTAGCTCTTCAATTAAGCTGTTCAAGTAAGCTGTTTCACACTGGGGAACAGTCATTCTGCGGCATCCTAACTGAAAGTAAATTCCTTATCAGACAAGTGTGCTGAATACTAGAAAATTATTAGAGTTGTTAAATTGGCTCTAGTTTTTGAGATAAAGACTATTAGCTATATTACTGAGAAAATCGTAATAAAAATACCAATATGTGTCGAAAAAATATTTTTATTCAAATCCTTTACCAGAACGATATAAAAACAAAACATTTATATGCTGTTCATTAAATAAATTAAACGAAAATTACAGAAAAGTTTTTCTGTAAGCTTTTCTGTTATGGTATTATTGCTCAGGAAAAACCTATTATTAAAGTACAACAGCAGTCTGCCATCATATGACGATCCCATCGACCTTGGTATTTTTCTTGCATTATTCTGATATCACGGTGGAATCGTTTTCCGTGTTCCTCACTGTAATCGCCCAGATTATCCGAGAATCTGTCCAAATGGCTATGCAAAAAATACATTTTAACGCTCATAGAAGCTCCTAATGTGTGAAATTTTTGAAGCATTTTAGCAACTAATTCTGAATAGTCTGGTGCCTCAAAAAATGTTTGACTTCTTAAACAAAGCTTAGCCATGTTTCAGATTTCATTTGTGCCATATGGTTTACAAATACAGTGTCTTTTATAAGAGTATGAGTTTGCGGTGCATGGAAGACGACTGCCTCTAATTTTTCCACGCTCAGGGCTGGAAATTTTTGACAAACATATTTAAAACAGTCACCTGTCTTATCAAGGGCTTTGATGAACTGTTTAATTAGCCCAAGCTTGATGTGAAGTGATGGAAGAAGAATATTCTCTCGGCTTTTCTATGGTTCATGAATCACGATTGCTTTTCCTACTTCCAAATTTTTCCACAAAGGCCATACCTTTTTAATACAATGTCATTTTTTGCGCGACTATCCCATAGACATATGAAAGAGGGATATTTAGTACATTCATCCTTGCTGGCCTAATAAAAAAAATCACCATCTTGAAGTGAGGAGGTTAACACAACGTTTTCATAAAGAACTCATATTTTTCCAGACAAAAAGCACTTTCAAAGTCACAGTGAGACACGAATTGATATTTTCAAAGTCTAATACTTAATTCGTAAAATTGTTATGCCTATATACGTGAAAACATAATAAAATTTAGTGGGAATGATCGAGTTAATACATGTTTAAAAGGGTAGTTTAAATTTTTTCATTGATATCTTGTGTTTTGTTTATCTCAAAAACCCGAGTCAATCCAAAAAAAGTAAGTGCATACTGTGTATGTCTAATGTAAGTGTTTACAAAAATCATTAACAAAAAAAGTGCCGCAGACTTTTAAAATTTTCTTGTTCCGCAGTGTAATCAAAGGGAAAACTTCTTTGCTTTCAAATTATCACGGAACCCCATTCGTAGGCTATGGGCGTTATTTGGACCCTGCAATGCTATAGGTTTCCGAATCACCATTATGTCCCCTCCCCATCCACTTTGTTCCAAAAGTGTAGATTAATTTTCCTAATCTTCAAGTTTAATGAAGAATTCGAAAATATGTATATAACAACACAGATATATTTAACCCTCTGATTGCTCAATTTTCTTAACGAAGTCGCTTAAAAATATGCGTATTTTTAATAAAAAAAACAATATGAAATTTATCTATTAAATTTTCACAAATTACTTTATAAATTTCCCCCAATATGATAAATCGTACAAAAAGGTTTAAGGAAACGTTCTACTTTACATTTTTTACACCAATTTCGAGCAATATTACTTTTTTTTTTCTGTTAGAAACACACAACTTCGATGAAACCCTTTATTTATATTAAATTAACAAGTAATGGGCGAGAAGTCAATGTAAATACTTCGAGAAATTCATTGCAGATATTTAAGCGATGAAATTACGGAATAAGGTTTTCAATTACTTCATGCACGTGAAATTCACGGGATGAGAAAACTTTGGAACAACTTTGTTGCCCGTGGAATACACGGGATACGCAGCCAGAGGGTTTAGTATGTCAATCTGGGTGTCAACTCACATAGACCCAACATTCATCCCATGGAACAGAGCACATCCTTTAGTTGGTCAGGCGTAAAGTTGCAAACTGCTTCTCCAATCATTGCATGCCGCTGATGCAGACTGGTCCCTTTAAGCCTATCAACAAGGGACTTTATGTAAGCCTATGCAAATAAATCTCAAGAGGTGTTGGATCAGGGGATTCCTAAGATTAATGGCTGTTTCTTGTATTTTTGCTGATTCAGCTAAAGCACTTCTTCGTATTTTTTACCACCCAGTTTCGAGGAGAAAATAAGTATTCTTCCTTCTAAAGATAGTATTCTTCCAAACACTTACGAAAGAAAACAATACATTAGTAATCAATATAGGGCAGATTGGGGAAGTTTTCAACGTTGATTTATGTAAAGAAGCGCATTAGTTTTATTTTTAAAGATCTAAGTTATCCACAAAATATGGACCTTTGTGATTGGTAAAAAAATAGGTTTTACTTTGAGGAACATATTTTTACCGCCGAAAATTAATCATTACAAAACCCTTCCCTTTCTTCCTCATACCGTTGGGAAGATGCCGTTAGTGAAATTTCTTTAAGGGGAAGAAGCCGTATATGAGTTTTTTGCTCCAACTACTGCATGCAAAATTTTATGAAATCACATATTTTCCGACGGTTCAGTGTCGTTGTCTAGGTCTATGTTTCGAGTAGGATCATTGTTTTCTCTAGGGCGTGTCGAAAAGCTACGGCATCTTCCCCAAAAGAAAATACTGCGTTTTAGACAAAGGCATTTAACACTAATTTGGGTACTCATCAGAGCGGTAAAAATGACAAAATACTATAAAAACACCCTTTAAACCTGCGGTAAATCAAAAACAATTTATGAATACTCTCAATATGCATGCTTCTTCATTCTAACTGACGGGCTTGCTGCTTTGTTATTTTTGTGGGGGAAGCACATGATACGGAATCTTCCCCATTCCGGCGTCTCCAAATTACGCTATAATTAATCAGTTCTAGAATATAAAACTAACTAAGCCAACCTGAGAAAGTTCTGCCTAATTCTTTACTGCCTAATAGAACATTCTGATGTATTGGGACCATTTGACCTGTATGAGCACTTCGTGAAGAATGTATTTGTATTTCAGAATGAAATATATATGTGAAAACTGTACTGGATATTTAAATATAGTTCTTTCTGCATGTTTTACAGATCTTAATCTGTACTGAGGAGAACGGAGTCGATATCTTTTAGAACATTTTACCTTTCACTTCTGACGTTAAAATATTGTAGCCTACATCCGTTATAGGATATCGTAAACTGAAATTTCTTACCCATGTCACAAAAAATCTGCAAGCGAGTAAGAAAGAAATACCATTCAACGCACTAAATGGCGTGATTCATTCGCATTATAAGCGTTAACTCTAACTCTGAAAGCGTGCTCCGTCGGTATTTCAAAGAATGTGCGTTGCGTGTGTTCTTCTTCATGGTATTAAGTTAATATTTTGAAACAGTTGCTTCGTTTCCTAACTTAATTTGTTAACTCGTCAGTACTTTCTTAAAATATTATTTGTGCACTAGACTAAAATATCTTGTTCCAACTTTTATGAATAAAATGATGTATCCAAAAGTTTTTTTTAATGAACATTAGAGGCTGTTCAATTGTTATACGATGTTAATATAAATGATGCATTATTCTGTTTAACACATTGTTAATACACATGAAAAACGAGACACGAAATAATTGAGTCAGTTATGAACTTTCGTAGAACCCTTTTTTTAGAAAGTTGTTTTCATAGTTTATTTTTCTTATCTTTGAACCCTTGAAATTTTACTAGTTCTTGGACTTTATAGTTTATTGCTTTCACTTTTGTTATTTAGTCTGAAGTTCGAGAGCTGGGTAAAAAATGTGATTTGGAAAGCGTCCTTCGAGAAGAACTTAGCTTGGAGATTCAAGCATTGCAAAGAAGCCAAGCCAAATGTTCTTGGAATATTCCACCTGTACCTCAAGACACTACGCAGGTAAATTTAATTCAATTTAAATTTGATTTTATATAGTTATTACGTTGAAGATTTTTATGAATTGTGAAAATCAACACTTATTTGATAGGAATTAAATAAATACTTTTAATGCGTTGTATTATTAAGTGTCACACCGGCTATTAGAATTAGTTTTAGTGTCATTATATGTACACATATGTGCCTTGCAAAGTGTATTTCAAAAATTACGATTTGTGGCCATGTAACCATGTTTTGCAATCTAGAAATTTCTCAAGGAGCTACTAGATAATGCTTATCAGTAACTACAGTAATTTCCTCGTAATGTGATCACGGTTTATGTTATCTATCACTTATTGCTATAAAAATCACTCGGTACCATTTTTGCTGTTCACTTGTATATTATGCTTTATGTTATCAATACATCGTTTAATATTATTAGTGTTTGTTGGTTTTAAACGATCAGAAACTGCTTCGCCTATTCAAAATGTTTCACAAAAAAAAAAAAACCTAATAATTATGAAAAATCCGTCAGATGTGACGTTTTAAGAGTTCGAATCTTGGATTGAGTAATCAAGATATTCCTATAGCTTCCATATTTGCATAAGCAACATTTTCCGACATTGTTATGAGAAAACAGACAAGATTGGAACTCATGTCTCGATGTAGACCCATCTTCGACAAATGATGAAATGAGGACTGTCTTGAAATTGTTGAAAACTTTGTAATTCAACATCGCTGTGGTAACTTTCAAAAATATTACAAACATTTCTAAATTAAGTCCTGAAAAATGGTAAACAAACAACTCTAACTAATATGTTTTTAATGTATAATGTGTGTTTATATTTTGGTGGACATACAAAGTGCATAAACAAACGTTTGGCATTTTATTTCGAAAATCAGATAAAATTGATAAATTTATTTAATTTCCTGATCCGTTTATTGCTATCAGTTATTTATTGTTATAAAATTCATAGCGTCTCAAAGGGACGCATTAAGGGAAACTACTTTATTTGATAATCATTTTCGCTGGTGGGCACAGCACAGAACTTTCCTTCTGGTTATTTCCTTTCAAGGGGAAATAAGCGCAAAACTTCCATGAGAAAAATCCATGAGAAAAAACATGGATATATTAAACGTATTCTTAGTATAAATCTTAGCTTACTTGTTTAACCTATTACTGCCTGACATTTTTCCCCCCAAAGATATTTTGTATTATGGTTACAAATAGTGTTTAATGGACAGGAAAAATAATTACAAAAAATCATGTAAAAAATTTTTTTTTTATTTAAAAAAGGAAAATTGTCCCTAAAAAAGGACGCTAGGCACTAGAGGGTACATGCTTTTTTTACTAAATTTTTTTTCTGCCTGTGATATAATACTTAAAAAGATATTTTATAAGAAGAAATAAAAGCAGTAATTAACATAAACTGGGAAGTGGATTCAGAGAACAAGGAACTATTGGTGTTGTTGAGTATAAAAGTCAGCAAAGCATTTGTTGTGCAAATCTACATTGCATTTGCCGCATTTCCGATAAGCTTTTTTACTTCAATGGGCACATATTACCTGAGTTTTATTTAAAGCAATATAACGACTTTCCCGATAATACCTAACTCAATCCAGTGCTCTTGAGCTCAATGCATTCTGTATAACAGCTTCTATAAAGAAAAAATGGAGAGCGGCAGCCACCGTTTTTTAGATTGGATCAAAAACCGGTAATTCTCGATATTTTGATGCATGGGTTATGTTTCCCCCGTGCAACGATTGTACTGAGCAACTATATTTGTTTCATCAATTTCAATTACCGTCCGCTGGGGTAAGATTGGCCCAAATCTAAAGATCTTTAATGATTTTATCAGCGATATGTCTTTTGTCATTGATTATATTAATTTTCAATACATCTTACTGTGTAAACAAACCTTGCATCATTAAATTAAAATCATATTGAGACCTCTCAGTCATTTTGCATTATTATTCTGCATTTTTTTAATGTTTGGGCCAAAGTTGCCTTGAATTGGGGAAACTTTGTTCCATTTTTAAACCATATAAAAGCTGTGATTAGTATAGGTTGGGCTAAAGTTATACAAGATAAAATTACCACCAGACATATTAGTTTGTTGTTTTGCCTGCTTTTAATTCAAAAACATCCGTGAAATGGGGAGAAAGAGGAATAAATGAAACAAACTTCATTTTAGGGAAAAATATTGTATTGTATAAAAATATAAATCATTTTACACCATTCATACTAGTTGTCTAGTTCTGGCACAAAAAAAAATGGTTTCTCTTTGAGACTATTTTTGGTTGGTTGGTTACTTTAGGTTTTTTGGCACAAGAGCCTTCATAGGCTATGCTGCGCCAAACAATGCTGTGGGAAACAGATAGCAACCTAAAAGTACAGCACCTATAAAAGTTGTAAAAATTTTAAAACGTTATCAATACACACATTCATACGAAGTTAAAAACTTTAGGTAAAACCAGAAATCTAACAACACAAATCTAAACACAAACAATAGGATAAGGATAAAATTACTATATTAAAGACATAAAACCAATCTCATAAAGAAAAGGGAACAAATTGGAGTGGGGTGTGTCCCCTAGTAACTCCGTCAAAGATGGATAAAAATTATTAAAATATTTAAAACGTATACGATTAAAATTTGGGCAGTTGCATAAAATATGCAACACTGTCAGCTTGTCATTGCAGTTATTACAAATTGGGGCTGGTTCGTGGCAAAGAAGGTATTTGTGAGTTAACCTGGTGTGGCCAATGCGAAGTCGAGATATTATGACTTGTTCCCTTCGATTGATATTTAAGAATTTAAAACCTTTTATGTGTGGCTGGATGGAGTGCAATTTGTTTTGCATTTCTCCATTCCAGTCACGCTGCCAAGAGTTGTTTAGGCTGTCTGCAATGCAATTTTTAAGGTCTTCAAAGGGGACGAGATCTTCGACATAGGCACTTGCAGACTTGGCAGCTGCATCGGCTGTCTCATTGCCAGCTATTCCCGCATGACCAGGAACCCAAGATAAAAAAATTTCAAAATTGTTTTGCTTTAGACTATTGTACAACTGAACAAGTTCTATAACTAAAGGATGACTATAGTTGTTGCAGTTAGTAATAGCATCTAGTGAACTTTTTGAATCTGTATATATTATCCACTTTTTATAATGTGATTGGGCTATTGTTTGTAGCGAGGTGACAATGGCTTTGATTTCAGACGTGAAAACTGAACAGGAAGTATTTAGTTGTTGAGAGATAATTTGTCCATTAATAACTGCAGCGAAGCCGACGTGATCATTTGACTTTGATCCGTCGGTGAAGATTTCATTATATGAAAAATACTTTTGTCTTACGTCATAGTAGATTTGTCGGTATACAGAATCAGGTATGGTGTCTTTTTGAAATTTGGAAAAATCAGAGAGTACGAAAATATTACTATCGCTCCATGGTTCAATGAGTTCTGGAGTAATGCATGTATTAAAATCTGAGAGCTGCAGGCGATTTAGCGCTTGTCGCATTCGGATCCCAAATGTTGGGGTGACCGAAGGACGACGTGTAAATAAATCAACATTTGACGGATGGAAAATATGTAGATGCAGCGGATGGTTTGTATTCGGTTTGGTTTTAAAGTAAAAATTAAGAGAAAGTTTAAGTCTTCGATTTGTGAGAGAAGGTTCGTGTGTTAAAATATATAGGCTTTCGACTGGTGAAGTTCGGAAGGCTCCTGTACAAATGCGCAGGGCCTGATTATGTATTGGATCCAGAGCTTTCAGATAGCTTTTGGCTGCGGAGCCATAAATTTGACAACCGTAATCAAGTTTTGAGCGTATGAGAGCCCTGTATATTCGTAACATGGACTCTGTATCGGCACCCCAAGAAGTGTTAGCTAAGACCTTGAGAATGTTTAATTTCAATGTGCATCTCTTCTTTAACTCCTGTATATGCGGCGAAAATTTGAGTCTATTGTCAAGAGTCAGACCAAGGAACTTTCCTTGATCTTTAACAGATATCGATTGATTATTAAGCAGTAAGTTTGGGTCAAGATGAAGCCCTCTCTTACGGCAGAAATGTATACAGAAGGTTTTTTGAGCGGAGAAAGAGAAGCCATTTTCCTCCGCCCATTTAGAGACTTTATTAATGGCTATTTGAAGCTGCCTTTCAATGATACTCATGTTCGACGACGAGAAGGAGATTTGAAAATCGTCTACGAACATAGTACCCTTGACGGCAGGGGGCAGTTGATCGATTAAGCCATTAATTGCAATTACGAAAAGAGTTACGCTCAATACACTTCCTTGGGGCACACCTTCTTCTTGGATGAAGGTGTCTGACAGAGTAGACTTGACGCGTACACGAAAAGTTCGATGTTTGAGAAAATTGGAGATAAAGATGGGCAGGTTACCTCGCAACCCATACTCGTGAAGAGTTTTGAGGATCCCATATCTCCAAGTACGGTCATATGCCTTTTCAATGTCAAAGAATACGCTCACAAGATGTTTACGTCTAAGAAATGCTTCTCTGATAGATGTTTCAAGAAGCAGCAAGTTGTCAATTGTGCTTCTGCCGCGCCGGAATCCACTTTGAAAAGAAGATAATAGGTGATTTGACTCAAGAATGAAAATTAGTCGTGCGTTAACCATCCGCTCCATCAATTTACAGAGGCAACTAGTAAGGGCTATAGGTCTATAACTTTCAGGTTGATTGGGTGGTTTATTTGGTTTCAGTAACGGTATTATTGTTGCTTGGGTCCAGATGGTCGGAAAACGTTGTTCAGTCCAAATTCTATTGAAAAGATGTAGTATATATTCTAAAGAGGGTTTACTTAGATTTTTCAGCATAACATTATGTATTTCATCAGGACCAGGTGAAGTATTGCGGGTTTTTTGCAAAGCTATAAGAAGTTCTTTAAAAGTAAAATCGGTATTATATGAGTCTAAAACGTTTGAATTAAAATTAAGGATTTTTCTTTCCTTAAGCGATTTGAGAGCTAAAAACTTTGAATCATACTTGTCTGCTCTGGAGACTTCTGACAAATGTGTCCCCAAGCAGTCAGCCACCTCTTTGAGTTCAGATATTGTTTGACCATTTTTCTCAAGTATGGGAGCACAAGATGTTTGATAATTACCAACGATTTTTTTAATTTTGCCCCAAACGGTCTTGGATGGGGTGGATGTCGTGATTGTGCTAACATATGTTTGCCACGAGTCCCGTTGGCTTTTTCGCCGAATCCTCCGAGCTTCAGCACGAGCTCGTTTGAGTGATACAAGATTTTGTGTGGTTGGATATCGACGAAATGTGTTCCATGCTTTTTTCTGTTTTTTATAGGCTGCCTGGCAATCAGAGTTCCACCAAGGCTTCGGAAATTTAATTCTCCTCTTGGTGGTTCTTGGTATAGCAACTTTTGCTGCATTCAAGATAATGTCGGTTACTCGGCTTACAGCTACATCAATGTCAGTTTCGTTCACAACTTCCGATGTTATTTCTGCCAACTGGGTAAATGCTGCCCAATCAGCTCGATCAAGACGATAACGGGCTTGCTGCTGCTCATTGTAGCTGCAGCATCCGGTAAATGTTAACTTGATCGGGAAGTGGCCACTGGTGTAGAAACCATTTTCCACCTCGAAATCCCAGTGTGGCAGAAGCGAAGGTGAGCATATTGACAAATCGATGGCATGGTAAGACTGCGAAGGAAGATGGAAATAAGTGTTTTCACCGTTATTAAGAACACAAAGATCATTGTCACAAATAAAATTTTCTATAATCAAACCTCTACTGTTGGAGTCTGGACTCCCCCAGAGAGGGTTGTGGCCATTGAAATCCCCCAAGATGATAAATGGGGGTGGAAGTTGATATATCAATGTCTGCAATTCCACACTTCTCAAATCATAAGAAGGTGGAATATACACAGAACAGACTGTGACCAGCGAGCGAAGGTGTACACGCGCAGCTACTGCCTGAAGGGATGTGTTGATATCGAGCTGGCTAGATACGTAATCACTAGAGATTAGCATCGCCACTCCACCACAACGACGGTCTCCTGTCAGGCAGTCCTTGCGGTACATTTCAAAACCTTTCAACCTCGGTCTGTCGCTAGGGGACAAGAATGTCTCTTGCAGACAGAAAATGGCCGGTTGGTGACATTCGATAAGATCTTTGACGTCCGTGACATTATGCGAGTAACTCTGACAATTCCAAGAAAGGATGCTCAGGGCCATGGAAAGAAAAAGAAGAGAAAACGGCCAAAAAAGGGAAGAGCAGCTCATGAGGCATGGGCGTCCGTCCATCCTTCATCTTCGGATGGCGGAAGTTCTTCAAATTCAACATCAACTTCATCATCTGGGGAAGCAACCTTCACATGAGAAGTTTTAGTTAGCTTTGAATACTTGTTAGAGTCAAAAAGTCCTCTTTTTTGAAATTAAAAAATCTTGGAGGCCTCTGTTTAGAGGTAACTCCAATTTTAGCACGCGCTTGTATCATTTTCTTTTTTTTCTCAGTACATTTCTTAGTATTTTGTGTATTTGATATATTTGAAAAAAGTGATTCAGTAGATTTTGTATTTACCATTTGTGTCTCATTGTTTTCATTTAGTTTTTTTGGAGAAGATTTTGCGCTATTAGGTTGTTTATTTTGATGATTGATTTTGCTAGTTTGTTTAACATTGGTAGTTTCTGCATCTGTTTGTGTGCTAGAAGTTTTGAATACTTTCCTAACTGCAGCAGCAAAAGATAGTCCTGTGGTTGGAGTGCGAGAGTCAATAATTTTTCTTGCCTCTGGGTATGATATGTTTTGAGTCGTTTTTATTACCTGAATTTCTTTCTCGAGGATCCATTTAGCGCATTTTCTAGAGTAAGAAGGATGATCTCCCTTGCAGTTGGTACATTTGAATTCCTTTGCACATTCATTGCTATCGTGGCCCGGCTCAGCACATCTGGCGCAAGTAGCTGTACCGCGGCATGATAGCTTGGAATGGCCAAAA
Organism: Uloborus plumipes; assembly: GCA_038373865.1. Classification (NCBI taxonomy): domain Eukaryota; kingdom Metazoa; phylum Arthropoda; class Arachnida; order Araneae; family Uloboridae; genus Uloborus; species Uloborus plumipes. Next base: position 74,131 of record JAXGGA010001893.1, read on the forward strand.
CGTTGGCATTTAAAGCAGCGAAGAGGATTCGGAATGTACGGCCGAACTGGACAAGAGAGGTAGCCAGCTTTGACTCGTGAAGGGAGGACAGGGGTGTTAAACGTTAGAATCACATGCTTAGTGGGTTGTATTTCCCCATTACGTTTAATAGTAATTCTTTTCGCTCCACTTACGCGCTGGTCTTTCATTTCCTCCAGGATCTCTTTTTCCGGGGTGTAAAGTAAGTCAGGCTCTGAGATAATACCTCTAGAAAAATTCAAGGAAGTATGTTCCGTAACGGTTACGAGATAGGAACCTATTTGTTTGATGCTCATTAATGGTTTTATTTGTTTTTGTTCTTTAATTTCCAGTAGAAGTTCACCGCTGCGTATTTTTTTCACTGATTTAAATTCACCTATTTGATGTATCAAAGATTTATTTATTATAAATGGAGAAACTTTAGTGAAATTTAAACTAGGATCGGAGCGTTTTATGACAAAAAATTTAGCAGTATTTGACGTAACATTCTGTCGCTCCCCACTAGGGGGAGAAAGGTTTTTTTTGTCTGTATCCATAAGCGGACCGTAGAACTGGGGGGAAAAAACGGGGTCGAGCCCCTGCGTAGCCCCCCTACACAGGGGTAAGGCTGCATACGACAGGGTTCGCCAGCTAGCCCTGAAGCCTCCCGTTAGCGATACCGCTTGGCCCCGGTACCACGCAGCCATCGGCACGGTTGACACACCTTGGCTTGGGTTTTTGTTCCGAAATTTGGTAAGTGTGATGTGGGAAGGAAGGAGAAACAAATTCCTTCCCGCCGATATTCTGTTTGAGCAACTGGGGGTCACGACTCCGCCCAAGAGCTCGCCCCGAACTCACCACACCGCAAGCCCCCCCACCACGACAAGGTAAACGGACAACGGGGGGGGACTATTTTTGGAGGATTTTGTCTCGTCATAATTAAATATGTTTTTGGGGGGAACGTCTTTAACCTCTTCTTTGAGGTTATCAATGTAATTTTCGGTTAATGAAGCATCTACTTCAGCTCTGACCTTTTTGATATAGAACCTTATCCGACTAGTCAGATTTTCATGTCTTTTTAGGAATGCTTTTGTCCACTCATAGCCAGGGAGATTGTTTTTGAACTGAAAAATATGGACACCTTTTTTGTCCAAATAACTTTTGACTGCATAACGAAAATCCAATTCAATTACAGGGAACCCATAGTCTGCCATTTTATTAAATGTTGTTCGAAAACATGCTTTTTTCTGCAGCTCTTTGGGTTAAGGCACCAGACTTAATAGCCTCTAAACACTCCTCTAACACTTCTGGTTTGTAATTAGCGTAATTTCTTGTACCAAGAGGTTTTATCCGATTTCTCGGCATTTTTCCTGCAAAAAAAAACCAAAAACTAGTGCTTAAAATAATAATAAAGATATTTTAAGTGGTTTTGTTAAACAATCTGCTTATAAATAGGTACCAATCAAGTTTTATATCAAAAATAATGTACCCAGTGGTAAATTTGGCCCAGCCACCATCTTGGGCCAAAGTTACCCCAACTCTGGGCCAAAGTTGTCATGAAATAATAAAATCGAATTATTTGTAAATAACAAAGGTAAACATTATTACACCAAAAATACTTGAAACCATCGAATATATGATATCGTTATGCACTTACCTACAAAACCTACAAGTAGCTATTCAAGAATTAACTTTCACAAGTAAAAGTTGAGAGACAACAAATTTTCCACTTTCTCAAAGTGAAGATGGAGCAGCACTAGAGTGAATATGAAATATAGAAATAACCTCCACTTCATGAACAGTCAAGCCAGTGGTGCTACCTATCCAGTAAGGCATTGTCTATGCCGATAACTCATCATTATGATTACAATACAGGACAACAAAACTTTTCTAACTTTGGGCCAATGTTACCCTTATAGGGGCAATCTTACCCCAGCTGACGGTACTTTCTTTTTACTATTGGACAATAATTTATCCTTTACTACAGGATAAACTCCATGCAGATTCCATGCAATAGTTACGACATTGCTATTTTCCATCGAACCAACGTAGTATTATTTTACCTCTCATCGACATTTATTCACAACTTCTTCTTTTTTCTTTGTTGAACAACGTAACTTTAGTTAATGAGCATTTTTCGATACGATTCTTGCACAAAACCTTTCTGTGATAAATTATGAAGCAGGAGCCCAAGAGAAGTTAATAAATTGTCACACTTCATATCAAAATTGCATGCTCAGGGAATTCTGAAATTAAATGTGTAACCACTGCCCCCCCCCCCCTTCCCAAACATTTAATGCATTATGAAATCCTTGAATTCTTCATCAAGTTGAAGTGCTAAGCTTCTGAAACAGTTCAGGGCTTCCTTAACAGTCAGACTAAACAATAAAAAACACCCAAATGCATTATGGAAAAGTAATTAAATACAAAAAATAATTAGTGTTTAAAGAATTACATTTTTGAAATAGCTTTCTTTCAAGATTTACCCTGAGTATTTTTCGTAATTTGAAAAAAAAATGATAAAATATTTAAGAAAATTGTAACTAAATTTGTTTATTAAAAATCTAATTAAATTAAATTAATCAATCTTTAAAAAAAAAGTATCTATTTTTCAGTCTAAAAACATTTACTAACTTATTTTGAGATATATTATAGATTCTAAGCAAGAAATCAGCCACGGCAAAAAAATGCAGCCTTCAGAACCTAGCGTCCCTTTTCAGGGACGTTCTTAAATTGTTCTAAAATCCATAAAAATTTAAAATTTACAAAATTGCAAAAAAAGGTAAACAAAAACATCGATTAAATTAGCACCTATATCAAACAGATAGACTTACTTGTTAATAATTTTAAAAACTTAGTTTTTTGTTCTTGAGATTGTAAACGATATAATTCTTGATAAAGATCATAATAAAATAGCTTTATAACACACTTTACAATGGTTACGTGCTATAATCTGTTAATATTGAATTGAAACAGTACCAAATTAATAATTGAACACAATTATTTGGTTGCAATATTCATTTTTGGAAAATTCAGATACACTTTTTGGCCGTCCCTAAAAAGGGACGCTAGGCATTAATGGGTTAAATTGATTTAAGTTAAACACTGCCTCGTCTTAATGAATACTATATCCCCTCAAAAATAAGTTTGGTTTTTTAAAAATCCCACAAGTGCTTTCTATTTTTTAAATGCAATTCAAAAAAATTTATTTCAAAATAAAATAATAATTTAAAAAACACTACTGCATGTTTATTTCTTTAAAGTATCATGGCAGAATTTGGAATTCAGCTTTCAATTGGAAGGAAATACATAGTCAGAAAGATATGTAAACCTTCGACATAAATCTTCGACATTTAATGATTTTCCTAAAGGTTTTTCCTGGATTTCAGCCTTTTTTTTTGCTGGAATTGGGATGATAACCTTTGGACTCAGCTTAAAACCGTGGTATGAATAAGTTTGGAAAAATATAATGATACGGAGTGATCTCTAAATCTAAGTTTATTCTTATCACTTATTCATTTTCAAAATGAATGAATTATGATAAGTTTTGCTTTAAAAAGATAAATGCTAAATCCTCAGAGAGATGCATAAGTTCATTTATATCGATAAATCTGAAAAAAAAAGCATTGCTTAGTCTCATTTTTTAAAAGCAGCAATATCCACATCTGTCTCAAAATGGCAAGCGTGTACATTGAATGCACTGTGTGCACAACGTCGTCTGGGTATTTATTTTTTTATCTATAAAACTACTATACTTCGCAGCAGTTTAACTTGGCAGTGACGTCACTACGGTGCGGAGCCAACAGCGTGACGTTAGCCTATGAAAAACGAGCTAGATAAAACGTCACAGCGTACTTGGCGAATTAGAGGAGACCGCTGGCTGCTTGTGAGCTCTTATTGGCTCCGCCCGTAGTGACGTCACTGACAAGTTAAGTTGCTGCGAAATATAATAGAGTATAAAGCAGTGAGTAACCGCCTCAGAGCAAGGGCTAAGGCAGAAACATGCAATACACCGAAATAGCCGAGTTGGCGATGTATTGCATACTAATAGAGTATTTTCTAACTGAGGAAAAGGGGAGTATTATTTCATTTTGTGAAATCCTATTTCTTTAGGGTTTAAATGAATCAACATCACTTGTTTTTAGTCCAAAACGGGTAATTCTGAAGGGCAACCTAGTTTCATAAACTAAGTTTCCGAAAATATATCTTTAAAAAAATATTTAGAATTAGTATTGTAAAAAGATATTAAAGCATTGTACAATTTATTTCCCGTATAATACTGCATCTTAGCCATTTCCAAATATATTTTTATCTTTTATGAGATTAAGTGTTGCATTAGGTGGAAAATACTAATTACAACCTTGAATTTTTTTTTTTTTTTTGTCTTCCCTGACTTATGACAACTCCTGGAAATCACAAAGGATTTCCATTTAAGTAAAAACGTTGCACTCTGAAACAACATCTCACCCTTCTACTAAAGATCGTAGTTTTTTGCCTTCGAAGAGATATTTTTTTTTTTTGCACGCTAAGAGACGATTAATTCCAAGTAATTACTAAAACCATCTAGTTTCTAATTCTCTGAAAAAGGAACTCCCACGAGTGTAATAAAATACTTGTGGATGTTGTTAAATACACATCTGCCGCACAATAAGCATCGTTAAGACGGTTTCATATGTACATTTTTTTTCTGCCTGTAAAAAAACATATTAAGTTTGGGAAACTTCTCCAATTAATGACTTGAATTTAAACGACCTGTATTTAAACGATATGGCAGACTTTGTATAATTGATATACTTTTTATATTTTAATTTTTGGTAATAATATAACGTATCAAAACAAAATTTCATGCGACACTATTTCTATATTCCTTTCAAATAATGATTTTAAATCCTTTACTGACGTAATTTTTTTAACATAAAGAAAAACTTTTTTTTAACGAAATGTACCAATTTAACCCAACGTGGATCATTGATACATCAATGAATAAACTGTTATGCTAACATAATAAGTAACAAAAATAAGCGTTTGAGGTTTGTTTTTTAATAAAAATCTCATAAAATGTTTGTATTACTAACCCGAGTTAGGTGATAAACTTAAATCTGATTTACAGCTATTACTAGCGTACGTACGAATATATTCTCCGAAATATGCTCTTTTAATCAAGAGAAATATTCTTCCTTTCGTTCCTTTTTTTTTTTTTTTTGGACATTTTCAAGCATTTCTGGATCAAGAAAAAAACGCTTAAAAATTTGGAGTTATATTATTACACTTATCAACTTGACCCAGGTGCTATGTATTGAATTGCCCAAAACAGCGGCAATGCGTTTACTAAAGAAAAATGGTTGAAAAATAAAACACTGCAAATATAAACTTTTTTTTAAATTAAAACTCATGCCTCCTACAGCAGTATCTTTCTTAATGTGATATGATTATTTAAGGGCAATTCCATTTTAATTAAAATCATCAATTGCTACATAAATCAGCATGTAAATAACTCCAAATATCTTAGACTACTGCTTCGTTGTATAAATTTCATGAAGAGCATGGACTCTATAACTATGAAATAGTTACATTTTGAAGATTTCCAGAAAGAGTACTTTAGTCGTCTGGTTGCAAAACCGGTGAACTCCAAAATGGGCTTTAAAACCAGCCAAACCCTAACTATAATTTTAATTTCCCTTTCCCTAAACCATCCCTCAGATTCTCTTATGGCGCTTTAAAACCTACTATCCTAGTGACACATTGACAACAAGAGATTTAGATCCGAACTCAAATTCTCTAAAAAGAATCGACAAAAAATCGTCGTTTCTGATACATTTTCTGTTATGGAGATGACCGGTTTTTCAACCATACTACACATTATATGATGGTTTTTGGCTTCGTAACGAGCGTATCTTACGAGATTATGTCCGTCGCGGAGAATATAATTTTATTTTAATATTTTTTCTGAAAATCTTCAAAATTCAACTACGTGATGTAGTAATGTCCTTCATGAAGTTCGTGAAATAAAACAAGGATTTAATATATTTCTCAAACAAAAAAGGACAGTGGCGTAGGAACTGTGTACAAACAGGGGGAGCCCGGCGCAATGGATCTTCGCGCTTTCGGGGGGGGGGGACACTTTTCGCTTTTTTACAAACAAGATCAGTTACAAACTCATAAATGTTCAAACAATCACTTTTTGTGAATACAAGGGATTTAAAAACATTACTAATATCTCTTTCCCCAGAAAGACAAGTTTAACTACACTTTGGCATTTTTAATCTAAACTTAGTTTTCGATGGAATATTTGCTAAGAAATCGGAAATCCCAAACTTTTCTAACGGCAAAAATTCCAAATTGTACCTTTAAGAAATGACTGTTGGCGATTTTTGGTGACATTGCGTGAACTTCCTAGGAAAAGTAGATCACACATTTGAAAACAGGTTTGAGGGGAAAAAATGTGCTACAGAATATGGTAGTAAATAAATTTTTCTGGGAGAGCTGAGCCGGTCTGAAATATTTCAGGGGGAGCCAGAGCTCCCCCAGCTCCCCCGGTTAGTACGCCCCTGAAAAAGGAGAGAGAGAAGGGGAATCTCCCTCGTACGTAGATCAGATCATATCAAGTTTGGCACTTGATTTCAATACTCTCAGTTTAGGCATTCGAAAATTAAAGTGCGAAAATTTATCGACTTAGCTATTCATATTTTTATAACTCTTACTTGTAATGGTTTACATACATTTTAGGCTTAAAATAGTTTGCCGTTGCCATATTTATTAAGTTATTTAACGTCCTATTTATGGGATATTTTGCAGGTATGTGTGCAAAATACGACCTTACTTGAATTTACTTTTGCAAAGTAACATTACAGAAGGCATCTGTGATCAATTTTAAGCAAATCATTTTAAAATAGTTTGATTTTATGAAAAAAGAGTTCACAAACAAAAACTTACTTTCTGTGGCTCTACCCATGCTGGATCGTTGCTTGACTGATTTGTCTGAAAATAGCTGCCAATAAATAAACTCTGATGTCCAAATAGTGGCTCCAACTGGGTTTTTTCAAGAAGAAGGGCTATTTAACTTGTGAAAAGCAGCTTTAGTAAAATCATACACCTATTACAGGTTTTTGTATGCAGTAACTAACAAGCGTCTCGTCGTTAGGCTACTATGGGCATAAATGTGTTAAATAATTTGGAAAGAAACAGAACATTTTTTGATAAATATATTTTATGCAAATCTATTTTCCTTCGATTCAGCTTCTAATTGATAAGTTTGTTCTATTTCATCACATTTAATAGAAATGTATCGAAGCAGGAGTCGAAGACTATAAAGTTCTAAAAGTTGGAGTCGGATATTTTTTCCGAGCTTGCATTTTTGCCATGACTGCGGAGTCGGAGTGAAAAACTCGAATATTCTAAGAGTACGAGTTTCTTTTTTTTCCAGCCTGCGTTTTTAACATGGCTGCGGTGTCAGAGTCGGAGTCGAATGCTGTAAAGCTCTTCGAAGTCCGTTGTTGATAATTTTCTTTTCGACTCCGCAGCCTGGTACAAACATCTTCACTTTGCATTCCTGTCATTTTGATTCAGACATATTTATTACTGACTTGTGAGAATGTTAAGGCTGCGAGATATATTTCGAATATTATTAATAACTTTTTTCCAAGTCTTGAAACCAAGAATTAAAAATATATTCAGAATCTGTACAAATTTTGGTGCGAAAATAATTATTTTTCGTGTTGCCGTTCATTCTAAAAATTTCTGCATTGATCAAAATCTGCATTATTGATTTGCCTTAAAACGGATAAACCAACAGAATCTTTTCTGTGCAGATTTTTCATGAAAAGTTTTTCCCAACAAATGACAGAAATTCGTCTCTTAGTTCAGGAACTATATTGCTCTTAAATTTCCCCATAAAAGCGAATGTTATTATTATTATTATTATTTGAACTGTTCAAAATTAATCAAAAAAAATTTCACGCCAAAAAGTGAAATATGGGAATGACTTGTATTCGCCGTTGTTCCAATCAGACTACTTACTCAAAATTAATTATGGGGGGGGGGGGGGCGATAGACGAACAGGCACACTTTTCAAAATACTACTTTCCAATTTTATTTTTCGATTTTTATTTGATTTTATTTATTTATTTATTTATTTATTTATTTTTGACTTAATGTTTTTTCGTCTTATTTTACTTTTACGGGAAAGTAAGCTAAAATGATATTCATTCGTTATCAAAATTGCTTTCATCCATAAAGGAGAAACTGTCCATTTCCAAAAAAAAATTTCATATTTGATAGACCAATAAATTTTAAATTTAACCAACTTCGATAATTTTGAGAAGGTGTCTGTATTTAGCTGTCCAATTTTTTGTGGGTTCTCTAATTCAAAACGGATTTATGGAACTGAACAAAATAAGATACGCATGCTTATGCTTACTCCATGTCCATGGATGCTGATGAGGTTTTTCTTTGCACGAATCTCTCCAGAGGTGTCCCAATCGAACTATTTTTTTATTTTTTTTATCTATTTATTTATTTATTTATTTTTTTTTTTTTTTTGCGTTTTGCGTAGTTGCTGACTTTTAAGAAGCACTGCAAGGATCTTCGCTTGAAAATTGATAGGTATGGGGAAGATCGCCGACATTGGACCACTGCCTAAATTAGATATAGCATAAAAAAATGTCCTAAACCTGTTTTGTGTGAAAAGCAAACATTTAGGTATGTGTGATACGTAGTAAAATTTCACCAGTCTCCCTCTTGCGTAGCTGTTGTTACACCACGAGTTGAGTTAAGCGCGTCTAAATCTTATTTCAAGTAGGTTGTTTGTTATTGAATGCATATGTACACATCGTTATAATAATTTAAAAATGCACAATTTGTGCATTTTTAGTTACAATTAAGAACGTTATTCATAGATTTGAAAACCATGTTTTTATCTTATCAAATCGTAATTCCGTACCATTCTCGAATCAACTTAATTAGACGCACGACATTTTATCAAAATCGGTCCAGCCGTTTCAACGCTTTATCTCACTGATTCGTTTCATTATTATTATTATTTGTTGTTTTCGTGTAGAACTGCTTGTAGCTGAATAATAATATTTTTTATTCTTTACAAAAAGGAAAGAATATTTTTAAAAATAAAAATTAAAAAATAAATAAATAGACCCCCGACGCCCACATTTTTTTTTTAACCTTATGCTTCCTTGTTTTAGCTTCGGGAAATAGCTTTTCTTTCTACGCAATTTTGAAAACAATTTTTTTTGTCGTTTGGGGAAAGATAAATAAAGTTTATACAGTTATGAAACAGGTAGATAATTAGCAGGCCAACCTTTTATTATTATTATGTCCATTGTTATTTTTATTTATTTATTCAGTTATTTATTTTTATTGCTGTTTTTCTCAGATTGAGAGGGCATGTACTCAATACATAACACATTGGGAAAAAGAGGAAAAAAATCGAAAATTGTAACTATATTTTTTACAATTCAATAAGGAGGAGGGAAGATTTTCCACTCTTGAATCCCCTAAAGTACCGGCTTAATTTCTAGCGTTTTGAAAAAATTTCCACATCTAAAGCCTAACTTATATGTCGCTAGCAAATTTATAATGTAAGAAATATTTCTTAAGCAAAAACATGTGATCTGTTGTTTACTTACTTTCATGCTGCAATGAAGCAACTTTTTTTTTTCACTTAACTTGTAGGAAATCGCTGTTTACGTTATCACATTCGAGTAACTGAAGTAGTTTTATTAAAAATTGTAACTTTGAATGGAAAAACGGAGAATGAATTTAGTATATTTTTCTCCTTTTTGCTACTAGATGGCACTGCTTTACAGACATGTTTTTGAACTCGAAAAGCTGTAGAATGCGAAACAAGCTGTTAAAATGTTTTCTGTTTTCCGGTTTATGACAGGTCAAAATTCGCAACGAACTCGCGGCAATTTCTCTCACTTAATGTTCATTTTATGTTCTGTGTTTAAATAAATTGGATTTAAAACGGGCTATTAGTCTATGGTTTGAAGCTGATTGAGTTTCTGCTCTTCTTAGATTCGATATTAAAACCGAGGCTTCAAATATAAAAAAGAAGTTAAATTCTTTATAAAGAATTTTCCTATTTGAGCTTCTATTAATTAAGAGTGTTTGTAGGTAATTCAATGAGGAGCATTTGCATAGCTAGAAATTGAGGGTGGAACCTTGTTTGATGTTTCAGCCTTCTATAATTAATCGAGATGAAATACAAAGACGATTAAAGAATATTATAATACATGTTAATGCATTTTTTCGAAACGGTTATTTAAGTAGCAGTATTTAAGCATTTGAAGTTACTGGTTTATTATTCTCACACTTGCGAAAATTTATATAGGAAATAGGTATATGGTGTATCCAATACCAACAGTTATGATATGTGTCTCATTCTGATTTAATTGATTTTAAAGCAACAAAATGACCTCAATTTTTATCGCTGCAGATGTCTAGATCCCTTCCCTCCCCAGAAGAAGCAACTGAAATTATTCTTGTACTGTTTACCGTCTCCATGATCTAACGGAGGGATTTTTTTTCTCTTAAACAGGGAGTCAACCACACGGAAGATGTCATAACGGGAAAAAGTTAAAATAGGTAGCAATCGATAGAGCGTATTGACGCATATTTTGATGTGGAAATTATTTGCCCTCCTGCTCCCGTAATCAAGATATGAGGCCTTAAAGTGCCGCAATTTTAAGGAAACGGCCAAATAAAAAAAATGGCGAGTAGTGAAGATACCCCGCGACTTCACTGTCTGCATGGGTCAGGACATGCATCTAATTGCAAAACGTGTAGAATGTGCCTTTATGTCTCACCGAAACCCGTAAAGCTTGACGCCTTTTCTGAAAATTTCTGCTGACTTTAATACCATATATTTCGATAACGGGGACACGAGAGTAAATAATCCATACGTTCAGAAACATGTTTTATTATGCTCTTTCGATTGCTACCTATTTATTTATTTATTTTGCGTTATTACACTATCGTATGGCTTTCTAGCTAGACTCATGTTTTACTTTCAGAATATTGCTTTTTTTTCTCATTAGCCCTTAATTTAAAAATCGTTGGTCTTTTAAAATGATCATTAAATTCAGTAAACCACTAGCGAAATTTTTAGTTAATAAGCATCCAGCTCAAAGTTACAGCCATGCGTTACTTAAAAGACTATGAAAACCTCTACTTTCATCGAAATGAAAGAGGAAATAATAGTTAAATACCTGATTTTTTTTTTCTAAATAATAATTGCGAATGCATATTTTGTTTCACTTTTAAAAAGTTTAAGAAATAAACATAGAATGTTTAATATGATCCGCTAAAATTCTTAATATCAAAAACTTTATATCAGGGGGCTGGAAAGTAATGCCGGTTTTGTTTTTCAAACAAATCAATTGTTAAAATATTTATTTTAAATTCACGATGTAATTACCCTCGTTATCAAGGGACTTTGCTATCTAATTTCAAATTTTAAAAAGAAGGATAAATTTTTAAAATATTGAGATTTGGAGCAAAATATCTTGAAATGGTATCTTGGATACAAGGCAAATTTTTAAGTTTTTGTATAATAAAAAGTGTTTTAGCAATCGGAAGAAAGGACAGTCTGACTGCTTCACCCATAATACTCACCTGACATTGCACTGTCTGATTTCTTTTTATTGCGATCTATATGTGAAAAAAAAAAAAAAAAACTTTGAAAATTTGGTTTGTAGCCAAAATGTCATTTCGAGATAATTTGCTCCAAAAATCAATCTTTTTTTGTCTATCCGAAATTTAAAATTTACTATTAGATGGCGGAAGGTCCTTGATAACGAGGATAATTACATCGTTGATTTAAAATAAAAAATTCAACAATTGATCTGTTTGAAAAACATTGCTTTCCGGTCCCCCTAATACGTCAAATTTCTAAATAAACAATTAATTTTCCATAGTGGAATTTTGCTACAATAACTTTTCGAAGCACTAAAGTTTCAGAATGATAAACTTGGAAACAAATACGTGACACAAACTCCATATTATGGATTGAAACAACATACGGAAAATGTCATCATAAATAATACTTATATTTTCGTCTCGCATGCTTTCTAATTCATTTACGTACACATGTAATTGGTTCAACAACTTGTCAAACAGACAGAAGTATGTTCTTGATTATGTCAAACTCTTTATTGCTTTATGTCACTTAGATAGACGACGCGATATTATTTTGCTGAAGTCATTATTTAAGGCATGCAAACCGTAGTTATTATAGAATGTCATCTGTCATCCGAAGAACATATGATGGAATGATGTTTTTATATATATCAGGGGTACCTATGATGGGGGAGGGGGAGTCATGGAGCAGACTGTGCCATTGATTTTTTTATATGGTGGTAGTGAGGGGGATAATTTGAGGGGGGATATGACTTCAGTTTAGAGGAGGCCTCTTATTCTCGGGGGGGGGGGGATCTCTGTGTGGGGCTCTCTGTAGCATTTGAAGTGGATATTAATAATTAATTAAATTAGTTTCAGACTTTTTTTTTACGTTATAACAGACGCTTTTCACTCTCCTTATAGTAAAAAAATGAAAGAAAAATGTTCAGCTTGATCTCATATGAAAGAGACCTTTACAGTGCAAAAATACTTTAGCGAAGAACTCTTGCAACAATAGGACTTACATAATAAAAACTCTTCACAACTTGTAAATAATTACGTTTGAAAATACTTCAGAGTTAAAAAAGAAATGGGGTAAGGCATGCATTTTCCATCAAAGGAGATAAACAATTATACGATATAAAGTTAAACAATCTTCATATTCAAGCATTGTTGGTTACATCAGATCATTTATTATGCAAGATGACATTGCCCCTAAATGGTATTACATTACCGGAAAAACCACTTAAAATTTGTTCTACACCATGCTCAAATATGATAAGTAAAATATTTATGTATGAAGGAATTTAAAGTTAATATGTAATTTATCTTGTAGAACTAAGAACTTTTGAAACCACTTATAAAGCATGTAGATACAGTATAGTTCTCTCATTAATTACGTTCGGAGAGTTCAAGCACAAGTTCATGGCATCACAGCTCCCGAAGTTGGCTTTTAGAGAAATTTTAAAGAAAAAAAAGCTTAATATGTGTTATGATTGAAGACCAACGAAAGTAATGCACAAATTACGGAGGGAGTATTGCACATAGCCATTTCAATGTTACAATGAATCCTCTTCATCGGTGTAAAAAGCCTTTGCACTCTTGAAATAGCTATATGCAGCATTTTCTTCATAATTTGTGCTTTATTTAAGTTAGCTTTTAACTTCAATCTTATTTTCACAAAGCCTATTTGATAATTTCTCATTTGATACATGTTAGTTCATGTATTACGCCGATAAAATGAATTACGGATTTGTTGCAATGTAGCCAAGAAACAGGAGATCAAAAATGTTTTTAAGTTGGTTTCACAAAGTTTTTACCTTCACCAGTAGTATCATTTGTGACGTAAAACGAAACTTATAAGTATAATGTATACATTTATGGTAAAGTTTTCTAACAGCAACAACAGTAGAATACATTAAGCATACAGTTCAACGATCAGAAAAAGAAATGTACTTCTCTTTGACAAGCCTCATGCTTCCATTTCTAGATCAACTGATATATGAGGTATTCAGAGCTAGAGTGGATCAAGTCCCCAAACGACTTGATCCACTTTAGATCTGAATGCATCATTTAGTTAGTACCCAAAAGGCTGTGTGTTAAATGAATTGTTCATAGCTATGGTGGAAAAAGCTGTTCATGGTCTTAATTCACTTTAGCTCTGAAGGCCTCATATGTCATCACTTTCTATTAAAAATGTAAATTTAGACAAACTTAAAGAGTTTTAAATTAAATTTACATTTAGATGTTATCAATATTTCTGAAACAGCATTTTAATTCTTTTCAGCTGATCCAACAGCAGCCGGAGAGTGTCCAACCTGTTTCTCTCAGCATACATCAACCAGCAACTTCCAACAGGGCAATTTCTTCGCCAACACCGCCAACTTATTCGCTGTCTGTGACAGTATCAGGAATTACAGAAAGCACTACTTCCACCCCACTGAAAGAAACTAACGTAGTGCCATTGCATACCCAATTAGCTTATCAACCTCTAACATCAGTGAAATATAGCATTGAAGGTAATTAATTACTCATTATCTTAATTACTTTGTCAGTTGTTAGTGACCTTCAAATATTACAATTCGCGAAACGAAAAAGTTTCAAGATTAATTTAGTAGCTAACTCATAGTGAATGGAAACCCTCGTTATTTTTAACATATCTTCGCCTCGGAGATACAATTAGACTTATATGCCCCAGAACAATAGTAAGATATCTTACTGTTGCTTTGAGGCAACGATATACGCATCTGATAGCATCATGGAAAAGTTGTAATGATTGCAAATATATTTCCTTTTAAAACAAGATATACTTTCACTAAGGAGAACTGTTAACAAATATGAATGAGGTAGTATGCATTAGTTAAATCATTAGTAATCAGATTTCTTTATCGAATATAAGTGTAAAAAATTATTGCAGCAGCAACAAGTTTAGTTTGAAAAACACAGACTTCTTGTACGTTGGAATATCATCATATCCCAACAGAATTGAGGTGAAAAAAGGAATATCAAGCTGATATTTGATTTAAAGAACAATTTATTTGCACAAAGAGTGAAAATTGAATCGATTCCTACAGTGATACAAAGCAAAATATTGAAATCTTATCTCTAATCAAAAGCGTGATGTTTTTTAGATAAAATATTTTGTTCAGAGATGAGAGAGAAACATCCAAATGCTTTTTTTATTGTTTTTAACTCAAGAACTATAGAGTTCAATAAAAAAAAAAAAAACATTACGAGAGCATCCGCGCTAAAATGAGATTCAGAGAAGGGGATTTTCAAATAGTTCAATGCATTGTAATAATTATATATCTCCTTATTCCAAAATACTTCTTTGAAACCAATAAGCAATTGAAGTTCGTGCTTACCATCAGCCGCAACAACAGTGTATAATCAACTCAGGGAAATGAAGAATTTACTGTAAGTATCAGATAGTATAAATAAATACATAAATATTTTAATGAAAATCAGCAAAACAGAAAGTAAAACTTTAAACATCGAAATGTATTACAATTTCAGAACGAATAATTACATATTTCAAGCATATATTTATTTGTGTCTGTAATGACTCGGAGCCAAGAAACTCATTTAATTCGAACCATTAACCCCTATTATGCATGCATGATTAGCAATGTGCTCAACTCAAAATAAAAAATCACTACGCATTACATAAATTGTAAACTGATGTCAGTCTCAAGAAATGACTCTTAATCCGCTTGGAACATTTATTCAAGCGTTAAGGATTTAATATATTTTCTGCAAGGGGATTATCGTGTTCCTCGATTTTTGCTTAGTAGCTTTAATGCAAACAAGATAATTTTTTGATAAGTTCGGTGAGTTCATGAAATGGCATTGCAATCTTTGACCGATAATCTTTGTTTTTAAAAACTGAAGCATATAATTCATTGCGTTCGGTGTAAACAAACATACGATTTAAATGATGTAAAAGTTATTTCTGAAATATGTTGAGTTTTGCACAGTTCGTTCACTCTTTGAAAAGGACAAAAATATTTACTCTTTAAAAGAAGTAGATGTTCGTATTATATGTGGGAAAAACAGACGGAGTTGAGATAATACAGGAGTAGAAAAACAGATTTGTTAGTTTTAAAGATAATGCAGAAGTGATAGAGGGTAATGAGGCAAGGTGAAAAAAATGTTTTTTTTTCTTCAAAATAACTGTATTAGAAATTCGTCTTGACAATTAAATTGCATAAAAATGGACAATTTATTTTAAAATAAAGCTTGCACTGAAACATCATTATTATTATAACTATCATCATTATTTGGCAGAATGATTTTCTAGTTCAAAAAGGAGAAGAAAAAAAAAGCAGAAAATGTACACTTTTTCTTTTCTTTCCATATCCTTTTTTTTCATGAGACTTGAGCGAAATAAAATATTTTTTCAACGAAATATTTTCTATTTAATTATTAAAATATTTTTGATCACCTGAATTAGTAAATAAAAGAAATAATAAATAAATGAATAGCTTGTGAAACAACAAATAAATAAATAAATAAATAAATAAATGAGTTAATATGTTAAAAAATAATTGAGTGAGTAAAATAGTGAATGAATAAAAAAAAAGTGAATGAATGAATAAAAAAGTGATTGATTAAATGAAGGAGGCTAAATGAATTAATAAATGAATCCGTAAGTGATTTAAAAAATGATGGATTAAGTAAACGAATTGAACTATTTCACGTTGCATCACATGTACTTGCCTAATTACACAAAACACTTAAAACAATGTTAGGTTAATATTATAACCAGTAAAAGGGGACGTGCGGTCTCCCAAATCACGCCAACATTCAACCGTTCACCATTAACCCTGTAAGTGCCATGGGTTCTACTTTAGAACCACTTAATAATTTTTTTCTGCCGCTAAGTAATATATTTTATTTTTTTGAAATTAACTTGAGATCAATAATTAAGTTCCTAGTTTCATTGGTACTTTTTTCCAAAATTCTGGACGGTAAATTCATCCAATGAAATATCTAAAAGCGGAATTTTAGGTCGCGGCCGCTCAAAGGGTTAATACATTCTCTGTCCAAATTATTAGTTTTTTCCAATAGCTTCTTGTTTTGAGGATTAAAACTTAACCCTGTTTCATCAACATCCTTTATCATGCGTATCTTATTGAAATTTCATCGCATTCTTCAATAGCGGTCTGTGAGATCTTACCTCCCTTTCAGTGTTGTAATTGAAGGGCTTGAGAGATGAAGGGGTTAAGTGACAAATCAGATATTGCGAGTAATTAAACTTCAAAATTTAATGGTTGCAGCTTTTCTGTTTTTTGGTTTTGCCATTAGTATGCGTATGAAATCGGTCTATTGACATCTACTCTTTGATGTACTAATTTTTATTTGCTTACCGGTATCCATTGCTTACCATTGTACGGAGTGTTAATTTTTTTAAATTTAACTTAGCCCCTTCATCCTCCAATCCTTTCAATTTTTGGCAGTAATGCACATGGCTCTGACCACAGGTAGGCGGAGAAAGATTTATTTATTTGATCCGCATTATGCACAAAAGATGCAAAATACTGTAGATAACATCAATAATTATTTGGAATGCTAACAAAAAAAATCGCAGTGAATGTTTTAGGGACAATGAAGACAAAATTATTATTTGAAATAGGATGCGTAAAACGAATAGTTAAGGTGCTGTGAAAAATTTTCCGTAAAATGTTATAGTCAATTTTCTGGTATTAAAATGTTCAGTACATATTAAGTAACTAAAATAAAATCATTAATCAACAATATATTCGATTTTGTTATGAGGAGCAAAATATTTACGACAACGTATACTTTTCCTTAAAAAAAATCTTGAAGTCTTAGAAATTTTTTCTCGGAAAAGGTATGGGTCATTTTCACCATATGGTTACATTTCAGAATTTTTAAGTAATTTTTTTAACTTGCTATTTTCTTTTAGAATCACTAACAGATGTTTTGTCACATATTTTAGGTGTGTGAAAAAGTAATTGGTTGTACACTTTGATGCATAATTAAGTATTCAAATGCTGTTGTAAAACTTCAAGTTGCAAGGAAAATTGTCGTCCGTTACCATACACAATTAATATGAAATCTCACTTTTAACTTCCCTAGCAGCACAATCTCATCTGCCGATGATCGGCCGTTCATCGAAACCCGATGAAATTCTCATCGGCCGATGATCGGATTCCGATGAGTTCTCATCGGGAATTGCTCCAATATGTCTCATCGGCCAAACAGAATTCGAGCAGCAAAATCCGATGAGTTTTTCTCGAAATACGATGAGCGTTGGAGCAATATACGAGCAGTGTAGCTCCGTGGCGATGAATTTTGGATCAAAATACGATGAGAGTTGGATCAATAGACGAGCAGTTTAGTTCCGTGGCGATGAATTTTGGATCATTTTCTTTTTTTTTTTCTTTCAAATGGGGCTGCAGTAGAGGCACAACCTTTCGCAGACGTAGTGCGATCCCCCAACCAGGTGTGACTGGCCAACTCTAGGATCGAACCTGGGTTATCGGCGCGGAAAGCCAACGCTCTACCACCATGCCACCAAGTCTACGATTGATGAGACCAACACTGAATATTTAATAAAAATTTGAGATTGGTAAAATTTTCATCAGAAAATTTGATCATTACGACCTCTTTCCGACGAAATCTGAAGCTTGGCATTTAGCACCCCAGAGACCTCGTGCCTTCCAATTTTCTGTAGCTTGGCATATTTTCATCGGGAAATTTGATCGGAAGCATATAGTTTTCCGATGGAATATAGCTCGGCTGATTTTCATCGGGAAACTTGATCGGAAGGATATCGTTTTCCGATGAAATATAGCTCAGCTAATTTTCATCGTTAAACTTGATCGGAAGGATATCGTTTTCCGATGGAATATAGCTCGGCACATTTTCATCTTGAAATTTGATCGGAAGGATAGTGTTTTCCGATGGAATATGGCTCACAGCAATACTTCTCGACTGAAGAAAACAAAATGGTACGAAATAACTACGTCAATAGTTTGTTAAGTTAACTGAATACGTGTTACCATCTTTTGACAGCAATAAATACCTTTTTTAGCTAAAATAATCTTAGGGTAACGGACAAGAACTGCCGGACAAAATAAATTCATACATTTATTAATGAAAAGCAAATACTATTTCTTATGGAGATCATACACTAATAGTCAATATATAAAAATAATTTGTTGTATGTACTTTTTTATGCAATTAAATATATTAAAAAAATAGTTGAACTTACGAAAATCGGAAATGGACAAGCGTTTTTGCCTTGATTCTCAT
This sequence comes from Uloborus plumipes, assembly GCA_038373865.1. Taxonomy (NCBI): domain Eukaryota; kingdom Metazoa; phylum Arthropoda; class Arachnida; order Araneae; family Uloboridae; genus Uloborus; species Uloborus plumipes. The sequence continues at coordinate 93,040 of JAXGGA010001893.1, forward strand.
TTTTAAAGACTCATATAAAAATAAATAAATAAATTTCAATAATTTTTTGAGTGATAGAATTTTTTTGAGGCATTTCTCGCAGAAAATAATTGTTCGAATTGAATTTAAAACATAAATTATGCTTCAAAATCGTCTTTTTAACCTCCGGACAGCAAATGTAAGCAAATTTTGAAAATGACCCGTATATTTAAATTCACAAAATATTTTTTCCGTGCTAATAAAAGTTTAAATATGACATAAGATGAATAACAAGATTCTATCTTAATTACACACTTTAAAAAATAATAGAACATAGAGTGGTCTCCAAGGCCGCACTGAGGTAAAAGTAATATAAATATTAGCCACTTTTTAATGCTTTTAAAGAACATAATTAAGGATGCTAATATGCGGTAATCTGTTTCTGATATTTTTTTGTTTGATGATTTAAAAAAATGTTATATTTCTTTGTACACCTTGTCCTTAAGAATATTTAAAAGACATTATAAAGGTGTAGAGTTTAGAAATGTATGCATTGTTTACATGTATGTTGATTTTTAAAAGCTGAGATTTCAATTTTTGTGTGAATTAAACTCAGAAAACGAGAAAGTTCATTTTCATGCAGCTATTTCTTTAGAAGAATTCAAACAAAACTTATGTATGTAAGGTCAGAAATTTGACCTGAGAGCCACCAAAATATTATTAAGTTAGACTGTAAACAACACAATGGGTCTCCATTTACTGGAGCTTAGTAATTTTTAAAAAATGATAGTCTATACTAGTATAAAGGGGCTTGAATGTGAAAGGGAGTTCGTATACGAAATATTTTTTGTACGTAATGTATGATGATTTTGTAACACTGAAAGTTAAAATAAATATTTTATGCTTAAATAAGGATTTCTCTTAATCACAAATGAGTTTTTTTTTTTAAATAATTTTGACCTAAATTTTATCGTAAATAATTATTTGAATAAATAACCAGTGGCCACATTCAAAGGTTTCAAAAAATATATTTATGTGTTTTTCAACAATCTTATCAATTTAAAACAATAGGTTTAATGCTGAATGTGGATTAGTAGATTCATTGGCATTGTCTTAGTAAATAGTTTGATATAAGTTCCAGTTTCAAATTCCTAATTATCATTATATTTGAAGAAAATAATGATGGACATGCCGATGAAGGTTTTATCTGACCAAATATCTAAATATATAAAATACTCTTATAGAGCATTTCAACTACACTCCGAGCCACTGGCACGCGATTTGAAGCGGTGCATAACCAACCGAACATCAGTGCCATTGTCGGGACTCGAACCCGAGACCCGGCTCTCAATAATAGCATTTTCTTAAAATTGACCCATTTACCACCTCGACATGACTTTCTTTGGTGCGTTTTCTGCCGGAAATTTTTAGCAGGGGATTTTTAGGCAGCATGTGTTAAGTTGATAGTGACACACTGTATTAAATTATATATTGAGAAACAATATCTTGTTTCAGTAAATGTAAAGCTACAATGTTTGCTTTCAAATTCCCTTTTTTCGTAGTCATGTTAACAAAAACTGATTGCGTTTTGAAATATTTGCGTCAATATTTGTTAAGTATGGTATCGTCACATCTGTTTATTTGTTTTTGAATTAAAAGGAATAAAAAGTTGCTTATCTTTAACGTACGATAAAGTCAAGTCTGATAATTTGTTGTTTATTTCTGATATTTCCCAATTTCAATCCTTTTGATTATTTTCTTTGTTTTCATTGTAATTTTCGTAATCACAGATTATTTTCATTGTATTTATTTTTAAGTTGTTCTTCAGTACGATTGCGAAACAAAAAGTAAACAGTGAAATCACACTTTAATAGTTACAAAAGGGTGTGAACATTTTTACATCTTCTTGTAAAGCTATTGATTCGGCATAAACATTGCTGCTTGACATCTTCAGGTCGTAAGGTGAAAAATCAGGTGAAATTAGGAAAGAGGGCAATTGAAAGCGTCACTTGAAAGCGCAAATTGACTTCTAACTTCAACTTCAGAATTTTGTGACTCATAAAGCTCATAAATCTTTCTGTAAAGCTGAAACAATGTACAGATTAAAGAGAAATACAAATTACGTGGGAAAAAAATCCCCAATGTCAGGAATATATTTAGAATATAATTGCAACAAATATTTAGGATGAGAAAAAAGGATAGCATGTATCCACTCTGTTTTTTTATTAAACTGCATCCCCCATACTGTTTTCTAATAGTTAAAATTGATATTAATTTGTACCTACAGTTTTCTTTTTTGAGCATCCATAACATCATCAATACATCGTAAACTTATGCATAATAATCTAGCTCTGATGAGTTGACTTCCGATGGACTTATTTTTAAGCAATTTCATTTGCTAAAATAAAACTGGTTTGTGTGGCCAAATAATACATTTTTACGCGTTGCCAATTGAAGAATATCTCCTCTTTGAACCTTAGTATAAATGATCTAGCCCATCTAATCTAGATCTAATATATTTTTATTTTAGCAAGACTATAGCAGTACTTTAAGCTCATTTACTTATTCTTTTTCTGTGTACAATATCTATTCTTCTTTTACATGGTGGATTTACAAAAAATAAAATAAGAATTTAATTAATAAAAGAAAAATAAACAACTCCCTTCACTTACAAAAAACTACTTAAAAAATGCAGTAAGCTTTGTTTTGCTGCAAGAAACTTAACAGGGAAATATATCTAAATGTCTTAAATTAATTTCAAAATCACTCGGAGATGAAATGGCTTTGTTAAATTAGTATGCTGGGTAAAATGTTAAACATTTAACCTTTATTTCAGTATGCAACCCGAAGTAACAAATAATATTTGCCGTATGCTCAGTCTTCAGCAAACATTTTGACATAAATATCATGGAAGTTTAATATCCATTCTCTCAAGCCCTTTGAATTTAAAGTGAAAGAGTGACAAGTTCCAAGCTTCTGATATTATTTTTAAATTTCAATAAAAGAAAATAAATGTCATGGTTTCAACGAAATGTTGTTAATTTAGTAAATTTCTGTAGGAGAAATAATATCAGAAAAAATGTAAGGTTACCGCAGTTTCTATAGTACTTATACATCATAATTACTTATTATTTAATGCCTACAGTGAATCAAGGTTTTTATAATTTTCTACACAAATATTTGCTCAGTGGTAAAATTTGCACATAAATATTACGGGTATGACATATAAAAACATCAATATATGAGCAATACGCATAATGTTCCCTTTTTACGCATTTAAAAAATCTGAGAAAACTTTTAGAGATTTCGTAGCTTTTACTAAATAGAAAAAAGAAAAAAAAGGTTTCGCAGTTTAAGGCTTTCTTCGAAACATTTATGAGTCTTTAATTTGGTGTTAACCAATGCAGGAGCATTTATTCCCGCATCCATGGAGCAATAAGAAATCGTTTAGTGTTGCTCTTTGGTTTGTCAAATTTTGTAAAGGAAATTGACTTAAGTATCTCACTCTGAAAACGAATTTTTTGCTACGATGTTTTAACTTTTACTGGGTGAAATATTTTATTTTAATGAACTATTTAAGATTTTTGTTTCAGATGTTCCGAGAACTAGAGTTTAATGTCGGAAAATTTAAGCAACGTCTCATTATCTTTTTTTTTCGTACATAATTAATGATAAAAATATCCCTCTATTCTTAAAGCAGAATAGGAGTACATATGGAATGGAAGCCGTCAAAACAATGTGCAATGAAACAATAAGCATAAGAATAAGCATTTTAATTTAATTAAATCCTTGAAAAAAGTCAACTCCATGCATATTTTTCTCATTAGATTAAGTTCTCTGTATTTATTTTGGAAATTCAGTTCAAAGTTTTCAAGAATCAAATGATATAATCATAACCACTGCAGAAATATTTTTATCCTGGTTTTGCTTGCAGCAGTAAGTGTTTTACTTGGCTATGGAAAGCATCTTAAGATTGCTAATTGCTTATTGCAAAATAGTTTTTGTTTTTTGCTTCTGCTAAGCAAGCAATATTGTTTATTAACTTCTCGCTCAAACATTTTTTGCTCCTCAAATGCTAATTTTGAAACATTGCTCAGTTAATGAATGTTTGTTGATTTTTTTAATTGTTAAATAGCTGTTTTAAAACAACCAAAGACATAGGGGGTGTCCTAGACTCACTAAAACTCTTTGCCCTGTCAGATGTGTATATAAATTCATAGCAAAAAGGTAGATTTTATCACTAGTAGAATCTTTATAAGTTTACTATGCAGAAAATCTCACAAGTGTAACAGATGTGATGTGCGCAAATCACAAGGAGTCTAAGAATCACAAGTCAAAGTCTAAAGAATCACAAATTTAAAAACCACAGTTAATTTTTTAAATGTAAACCATATTCATTTTCGTTTCCAGGAATTTATTTTTATATCAAAAATGAATACACGAAACTCAATAATAGCAGCAATTTCTACGAAAATAATAATGAAATTTTACTGCATACAAGCTCTCTTCTACTAATGAAAAAAGAAATTATTATTGTAGAGATAAAATCGATTGTCTTATAGTTCATTGCCGTATTTCTGAGTGATTATGAATGAAAATGCTTAAATGCTTCGTTTGATGTATTTTTGTGATAATTGTCTTGTTACTGATGTTTTCATGTCTCATATAATTCTAAAGAACAAAAGAACTTAAATGATAATAGAACATTATTCGTTGCATGTCATGCATGTGCTGTGTTGATACGTATCCTTTCTGAATTTCCTTCTATATTTCCTTGCCTTTTTCCTTCACTTTATGCCTCCAGTCATGTTAAAGAGCTTCTTTTCTTCTGTTATTCCTTCCTTCTTATTGTGTCTCGGATTCTGATTTCGCAATTTAATAGATAATAATTTTTAAATAAGTCTATATTCACGATTATTACAAATATCGAAAAAAATGCCGTGAGTGTCATTATTATTTCGTTACTTAATATTGATGCTCTTGCCGGTATATGTTTATTATTTGTCAAGGGTTTTAAATATTGAACTTTGAAAGATAGTGTTGTTTCTTCTTTTTTTTTTTTTTTCTATAATAGCTAGTCGTCCAAAATTCAAATACTAGTACATTCTGAAACCTACTTATTTATCATAAATATTTAAGGCTCAAACTAGCTGTATTTTTTGAAGTAAAATCTCTTATTGACGCTGTTTTTAAAAAAAATTTCCATTCTGTTTTCAGTGAGACAACTAAATATGTCTTCGATTTTTACAATTTTATAGTTAGGAAATAAAATTTCTTATCAATGGCTATTCAAGGAATTTTTTTTATTACAAAAGAAACAAAAAATTTACAAAGAACAATTACAATTTGTTAAGTTAGAACGAATTCTGACTACAGGTGCAAAATTACGGCATTTTCAGTTGAAGCATCATATAAAAATGAGTGTGAGAATAAACTCAACCGTAAAACATTGTTAAAATAATATAAAAAGTCGCAAAAAGAGTTGTTCCAGTGTTTCTAATAGTAAAATATCAAGTACCTTATCTTTGATTTAAAATGAGTTAGAAACAGTAAATATATCAACAATGATAAGTAACAAAAAGGAAACAAATTAATGCCCAAAAGAATAAAAAAAGAAGATAGAATATATTTTTTTAAAAAACGAAGTTTCATTTTTAAGGTAAAAAAAACTATGCACATAAATTTATATATTTGCTTGCATTTTTGAGAAAAATAGATCATGAAAGAAATATGAATTACAATTAAATAATAGCAATTTAATATAAATAGACGCAAATATAAAGTTATAGGCGTACGTACACATTGTAATATAATTTTAAAGCAATGTTTGTTCTTTTAAAATCAGGTATGCGGTCTAAACGAAAGAAAAATAATGCATAAATGTAGTTATTTGAACTACTTATACCAATTTTGATGCTCTGAATAAATTACAAGTATAATATCGTATTTAATCCTGTGGAAAATTTCCATTTTAATCAAAAAATTCATTTACTTATTCTAAGAAGACAATACAAGTACAAAGTGTGTCTTTAACATGCCACTTAACGTAAACATCATTATAGGAGCAAATCATTATTTTATTTTATTGCATTTCTCGTTTTATTTAATTGTATTATTATCATGATTTTTATTATTGTTATATTTATTTATTTTTTTCAAAGATGAACAAAGACGTGTTCATGATAGAGAGATACACTAGGTGGCCAAAAGTATCCTGACACTTTCAAAAATCCACATTTTTACATATAGCTGGAGAAATAAGTGATCAATTGTTCTTTAACTTTAGTCATACAAAATATAGGCTTCACCGAACATTTCCAAGTTGAAATTAAATTACCCTTGCATTTGGGGGACGATAAGAAGGGGGGTCGAAAGAATAACCGCTTTTTGACCATAACTCTTTGAAAATAGCTCGGAATAAGCTATGCATTTCAGTAATTAATTAGCATACTATGTATAATTACTATACAAATTCAAATGAACGCACCACCCTTACTTCCGAAGATATGAAACATTTTTTAAAAAACGACAATTTTATTTGAAGGGTTTTTGCTCATAACACGCAGAGTTTTTGAACCAAACCTTATCAAAACTTCAGGAAAGATGACAAAATACAAGAGAAAGAACATACTAAAACGGTTTTTAAAAATATTAAAAATCCGATGAGATATGAACGTTAAAAGGAAAAAAAATTCACGGCGCATGCGCGAACGACAGAAATTTATAACTACAAAAATATTGTAGCCTGGTATATACTGCATCTTATAAAAAAAGTTCCAGTTGAATATCATGAAAATTGAAAAAGATATCAGCGATCTAGTGAACTGTATTTCATTCATTCGCAGACAATACATACATAGTGAGGGTCTGTCCACAAAGAGCTATTTTTAAAATAAAGGTTATTTCGTCATCGTTCAAAACCAACGTTTCAGGGGGTCTCCGGATACTTTTGGTCACCTACTTATAAGGTCTTTTTGGCCGAATGGGCGAAATGTGACTTCTATGCCAAATATAAATTTTTAAACAGTATACAATTTAACATTGAAAAATATGCTCGATTGTCCCCACACTATTTGTGAACAACCCCTCTCCATTTATGAATTGATTGCAAATGAATGAATTACAGCTCACTAGATCGCTGATATCTTTTTCAATTTTTACGATATTCAACTGGAACTTTTTTTATAAAATGCAGTATACACCAGGCTACAATATTTTTGTAGTTATAAATTTCTGTCGTTCGCGCATGCGCCGTGAATTTTTTTTCCTTTTAACGTTCATATCTCATCGGATTTTTAATATTTTTAAAAACCGTTTTAGTATGTTCTTTCTCTTGTATTTTGTCATCTTTCCTGAAGTTTTGATAAGGTTTGATCAAAAACTCTGCGTGTTATGAGCAAAAACCCTTCAAATAAAATTGCCGTTTTTTAAAAAATGTTTCATATCTTCGGAAGTAAGAGTGGTACGTTCATTTGAATTTGTACAGTAATTATACATAGTATGCTAATTAATTACTGAAATGCATAGCTTATTCCGAGCTATTTTCAAAGAGTTATGGTCAAAAAGCGGTTTTTCTTTCGACCCCCCTTCTTATCGTCCCCCAGATGCAAGGGTAATTTAATTTCAACTTGGAAATGTTCGGTGAAGAATATATTTTCTATGACTAAAGTTAAAGAACAATTGATCACTTATTTCTCGAGTTATATCTAAAAATGTAAATTTTTAAAGTGTCCGGATACTTTTGGCCACCTAGTGTATTTAACTTTTTTTTGGAAAGCAGTATAAGGTTTAATTTTTGTATTGGCAAGAAGAAATACGAACAAGAAAATCTCGTGAGAGTTTTATTTGCTTACACTAAGTGAAGTTTTACCTTTGTGAAAAATTAAATTCAAACTAAAGAATTTTCTACGTTAAAAACAACTTACATATGAAATCCTCAATATGTTACCACTTCTTCATTAGAAAAGATATTTTCTTCCTTGAAAATATATTTGCTTATTTCAATTATTTGCAAAAGAATCACAAACAACAGTTCTATCAGAAAAAGAGACAATTATTTTTCGGTGTGTATTGTTAATGCAACAAAACAAAGTAATAATAATAATAATAAAAGGACATAGAATATTATTTTTTTTCTTCTGTGCAGAAGTTGTCTGCACACATTTAAAATTTATAGACTGTTTTATTAGGAATACTGGAATGTAATGTCGTTTATTTCAAGCAAATATTTTTTTAAGTGAAGTTATTTCTTAAACAACAATAAATTATCCTCGTTATCAACAGCCTTTTGCTATCTATTATACAAATTTGCAGTTCCGAATTGCTAAAATCAATTGACTTTTTAAGCAAAATGCCCGGAAAAGGCATCTTGAGTACAACTCAATTTTTTTAATTGTTTTGTCTTATAGAATATGTTTCAGCAATCAAAGAAACTGAAATCAGATGGAGTGATTCGGATGAGAATATTTCCACTATTATCAACAGTAAAGAATAATCCTAAAACGTGATAATGCAAGACTACACTGTTCCCCTTGAAAAATTGAGGTGGGATTGGCTGTTTCACAATAATTTCCTGACAATACACTATAAGATTTTCTTTATTCCGATGTCTATGTGAAAAAGGAAGGAAAAATACTGGAAAATGTTTCTAAAATACCATATACTGATATTTTGCACATAAACAGATTAATTTTAAATCAACCCAAGATTGAAAATGTTTGTACTACGTGACCAAAGGCTGTTGATAGCGATGATATCTACATCGTTGATAAAGAAAAAAATATAAAAAAATATTCGTTTGAAAAAAAAAAAAAAAACACGTCATTGCTTTCCCGTCCCCTTACAAAATATATCTTAATTAAAATCGCTCAATGATCGTATGAAAAAAAAATCTTGTTTTATTTTTCGCACAAATTACTCTACGCATTACTTAGTAGTAAGCAAAAAAAAACATAGGAATTGCTGAACAAAACAAAACAAAAAAAAAAAATTGTGTCCTTAAAATATAAAATGCTGATAAATAAACAAAGAATAAAAGCATTGCTACCTGAATATTTGGGAGAAATGTTTAATAATTAAAGTACACGAGTGCTATTTGCTTTTTAATTTTTTATTAGCTCCAAGATTAATACGCTTAAATAAATAAACAGAAATAAGGAACTTTCCGAAAGCCTTTCCTTAGGAAATATAAATAAATAATTGCTTAGCATTTCCATTCAACTCCGATTTGCTTACAATTTGAATTGAGAAGTATAGTTCGCGGCATTTGAATATGATACTGATAAGAAAAAGTAATTAGAATGTATAATCAAAACAATATAAAGAAATCACGATTTTCTTCTTTTTTTGCTAGTACAATATTTTTCAGTTTAGAATAAAACTAGTAAGGCTTTTTCAGGTTTGAATTTTCTTTGTGATTCAATTTTGAATTAACATTTAATAAGGGCTTCAATGTGTTCATGTTTGTTTCATTTCCTTACATCCTCTGTCTTCCCTGTCGTGTTCTCTGTAACCTTTTCTTCCACATCCGTGCATTTTAGCTCGTGTAACCCAAGTGTTCCCTCACCTCAGTTGTCAATCAAAACTCCTCTTGTCACTAGTTTCCAATTGCAATCCGTCCCCATTAGGCACTTCTTTGACTAAACCAGTCCGACTTTCATTTTAGTTTTAACCTAGAACATCTTTTCAAGGTCCTATAGTATCCGAAGTTGCCTCGCCTCGAGATATACAAAGTTCTGTTGCCAATACTAACCAGTCCACAGTTGATTCCTCTGTTCCGATGGAGACGACCAATACAGAAATTAATAGAATATTAGCTCGCATTGAACAAGACAACCGAATTTTGGCAGAACTTGAAAAATCCAGGGCAACTGTCGGTAAGTTGTGGGAAATGTTTCATAATATTGATAACTGTGGTAACTCTCAAAGAAATGTGTCACATCAATGCAAAGTATCTGCTCCCTGCGATTTGCGGTACAATAAATATTGACGTAACATTAAAATGGTGATTATTATAATGATTTTAAATGTAATTTTCGTAATTGCGGTTTTTTCATTACTTATAAATATGAAACACCGTTGAAAAATCAAATTAACATTATTTAGATGACCTGATTGTGGTTTGGGGAAAATTAGTGCTACGATATTATTCATAACTTCTGAAAAAAATTCTCATTAGTTTTCGGTAACAAATTCATTTTATCTATAGAATTTTCTATAAGTACTAGTTTAACTACAAGTTGTATTTTGAATTATGGCATGACTAATTTCGAGGCCCTGAGACAAGCTTGCTTCGAGAGGAGGCCCTTATTTATTTAAATTCAAGAGTTTCTATTAGTATCACTATTGCAACGTTACTAGATTAGAAATCCTCTTTTCAAACCAGTATTGCAGCTTTGGTTAGGTCTCTCAAAAGAAAGCCAAGATCAATAGTGCTATTCGATTTGGAATTATAATCTACTTTATCATGAATATGTATCAAAATAGCTTTAAAATTCGTACATTAAAACTGAATACATAATTGTGATAGGTTCAGTGACATGAATGTTCCTTACATATTAAGGAAAATATTGGTCGTTGCCATCAGTAAGGAAATAAAAAATAATTTTTCACGAACAGAATATGAGAACGAGCTGAAAAATGGTATTTCTCTTCCAGTGTTTCATGTCTAACATATGTATGTCACTTGTTCCTATATTTTTACATTTGTAGCACGTCTGATATTCAAAATTCCGAAATGTATTATGAACAAAGTAAAACTGATAGAATTTCACCAAATTTAATGCAAGAAAGAAAAAAACAAAAGCCTAAAATTCTTACATTTCCCCACCTTGAATAGCATATGACACGGTTTAAACTATGAATACTGAGTTCCATTTTAAAATTCAGTCTAAATAATTTATTCATTTTCTGATAGTCTGAATAAGCCTCTATTGTTGCGGTCATTTTGGGACACTTCAACCTGTATAAGTCTATACTCAAAACAGATTTTTCAAAAAAAACACCATCCAAAAAATATTCTAAGATGTTTTTCATATTAAAATGAAGCGAAAGTAGCACAAGCTGTTTTTATAAACATAAAAACTTAATCATGCCGTTGAAACATATTTTGGTCTTCATAGTTGAAACGTAATTTATCAAAATATGTTTTGGGAACAAAAAAGATAAAAATTGTACGCATAGAAAAGTTCGTCTGATTTAAGTGTCAAATTCAAAAAAAAATTGTAAACGATGATTTTTAAATTCTGAGAATAAGTTATCAACTCTTTATTTAAAAAAATCTACTTTTATGTTTTTAGAAATCGCGTAGAAATTAACTAAATATTGAACCATTATCAGTCAGAGCGATTGAGAAGTCATTTACCAAAGTATCTTATAACGATCTGATAGCAATATCTTCATGCCCTTTAAGAAGAGATAACAAAGCGTAGAAAATTAAAAGTATGAATTTCAACACGTTTCTTCAATACTCCATTCTACAAAAAGGGTTACTTATTTCAGTAATTTATTTGTTGATTTATAATTATTGTAATTAGAGAAGACTTTAGAAGGGCAAATCTGAGCTAATATTAAGTGGGACTACAAGTTCTCTAGCTTCTAATTATGCGATTCGTGTAGAAAGTTGAAGAAATTGCGCTGCATACATCATCTATTTTTCACATCTAAGCACATAAGCTCTATCTTGTCAAAATTTAGATCTTTTATTTTACAGATTTTATCTATTTATGCTGTACGGGGAGCAAGTTTCCTATATCGCTTAAAATTGCTTTAGGATCATTCAGTCGAAGTTCTACTCTGGCATCAACTCTCAATCATTCTACTCTAGCAGTGCGCTCTAAATAATTCTTATAACTCGAATATGCTTTGATATTGAAGTTTCCATTGGCACCTAATTTCTGGGCCGTGGTGGCCCGATCGGTAAGGCATCGGACTCGTGTCCGGAGAGACCCGGGTTCGATCCCAGCCGATCAAAGATCCACCGGCTTGATTAATAGTGACTGGGAGGCGTTTAAAATGTCGTGGTCACAAAGTCCTTCAAGTGAAACGATACCTCTGGGGGTGCTGGGCCTAGGGTTTGCTCGACCCTAGGTTCTGATTCAAAATTAAGAACACAGCGCTCTTCAGGGCCCTATCCCGGTTAAACCACGAGCTGTGGTAGGTACGGGGGACCCTGGAGTGTGTAATGTGAAATGGCACCTAATTTCTCGAGAAGGTTTTGAAAACTTCCCATAATTCGAGCTACCAATGACTCGAAGGTTTTATCCTGTACCTAATGATTTCGAGTTATCGAGTTATGACTGTAGTAGCACTTGCTAAGACTTTTTCTCCCAAAATGCAAATAAATATAAAATTAGTTTTAAGCAGTAAATTCCCTCCTCTAAGCCAGAACTAGAAAAGGACTATACGTAATACATTGAACTGACGGTGTATTACATGAATTAAAATTAGTTACTTCTTTTACTAAACAATAACGCGGCAATTACAAACATCTTCCAAACACTAACTCCAGCAAAATTCTTATAAAATTATGGATATTTTGATTTTTACTCTAACTTCTTGATAGAGCTCTGGATAAATGTAATGATATTTATTGAATGCAAACTTTGCCAATTTTAAACATTTAATTTTTTATTGCAAATATTTTCTGCAGGCAAGAAGTTTGTTATTATAGTATACATCAAAATGCATTGCCCATCCATAATATCATCTATCCTTACTCATATTTTCTTTATTCATATTTTCTTTATTCATCCAGCCGTCAGCATCCTGCATTCAATACCGACACTAATGTGTCTTTATTCTTTATTTGCATTAAATTCTAGCTTTTGCTTTTAAAACCTTAATTTTGAATAGTTGCTTCTTTAAGTTTTGAGTTTTATAAGCAGGGTCTGATTGTCTCAAGGATCTCTGGGCCAGCTACCCTGAGCATAGCAATTTTAGGGGCCCAAAAATGTATATGAAAGCTGCCTTTTGGAAATCTTTATTGAAGTTATATTAAGCTGTTGCGCACGACTCGAATGCATTTATTACACTGCAAAAACAAACTGTTGTTTTTACAGAATAATACTGGCAGCTTAGGTTCCAGTTTAAAACTAAAATGAGTAGTAATAAATTCCAATTGCTAAATTTACAGTAATATGCAGTAAAATTGCTTTTTTTACAGTTTATTACTGTGCATATTACAGTTTTAAACTGGAACTTCTGCTGCCAGTATTATACTGTTAAAACAACAGTTTATTTTTCAGTTTATTTTTGCAATGTACGTTCGACTAGCTATCAGTAACGTTTTAAACTAAACTTAAACACATGATAATTCGGATTCTGTAATTAGCAGCTGCTTTAGCAAAGCTTCTGGAAGGATAAATTAATTCAACGTTAGTTTAGTGTTTTCTTATGAAAGATTTTCATTTATTTATTTATTTTTTGAAATCTAAACTGATTCTTCAAATTGTGAATTAACATTTTACAAAGTTTAGCCTAAAAGAAACGTTAGGGTTTTAAGCTTTTGAGCAGAATTTTTAAACTTTTGATATTTTCCAATTACATGCACTAATAAGTGCTGTATAGCTGGGCACTATGGAAAAGTGTATATAGAGGAATTGTATTGCATGTTTGATGTTATGTGTAGTTTTCACTTTCGACTGTTCCCCAGCGCCAGTGCTGTAGACTGGGGTTACACTATGATCCCCCAGCCTCTGGAAAAAGTTTTGACCCCCTTTTTTTTGAAGATGATTTAATTTCTCTTCTTTTACCTTGTTTAATAGAGAAAACCCTAAACATGAGTGTGGCCTTTGGCGAGGAATGAACCTTGAAGCTGAAAACATATGCTCTGAATTTAAAAAAAAAAAAAAAAAGAAAAAGAAATCTTAAATTATCGCTGTTATACTAGCTGTGTTATCTTTCAATGACTCCATTGGCTAAAAACTGAATAACTCAGCAAATATGGTGGATAAAATATACGAAACAAACTATCATATTTTACCATGTAGCTAAAGGTTGCGCTTAGCCCTGAGCGACGCTATACATTCTACTTGAAGGTCTATTCAGAATCAGAAATTTCTTTTAATGACTCTTTTAAATCCCTCTTACGATTTTCTCAATACGCATATTTATGCAGTTACCCAATAGTTCTAAAAGCATCAGGATTTTCTGCATAAGCTATGACTATTTTTAAAGTAGAGAAAAAATTAGGCACACTAAACTGATCGTAGCTAACCAATTACGATCAGTTACGTCAAGAACAGAAGGCGTGAAAAAATGGCCACACTGCTTTGTATGAAAAGGCGATCTAAAAATGGCAATGCCTAAAATGATAATATACAGTTTCAAGCAAATTAAAATTTTTTAGTTCTTCATTTTTAATCAAAACCTGCGTCGCTTCTTGCGTAATACATACTAAATACGGTTATTTATTAAATATAAGCAACACAGCACACTTCATTATGAGATCTTTTAACGTTTCTAATGCGGCCCAAATGTTATCTGTCTACAGTAATAATTTTATAAATGATAATTATTTATATTTCTGAAGTATTTTTTCTTACTGTGTTGAAATTTTTTAGAAATAAGCGCATTATCATCATCTACATCATTGAGCGCCACACTTGTGTTGGTATCATCTGTGCTCATAAACTGTTGCATTTATCTTGTGCACAAGTACAGTTTTGTTTTATTTGCAATGATTTGGTGAAAAAATGTTGAAAGTAACTTTCATCCGTGTTTACTTGGACAAATTGTTTTTTGAACTTCAAAGAATGCTGTTAGAACATGAAAAATATTCAAAGAAGACCGACGCATACTCAATTTAACCAGCTACCGCATTAAAATTGTTTGTATTTGAGATGGTTATTTCAAATAATTTATTTGTTTTCGCCTAGATTTACCTATAGTACCTTCTAGTTCGGACATCATGCATGACGCTGGCAGCAGAGAACGAAACACTGCACAATCTGCTTCTGCTAGTAAGTAAAATATGTTATGTGTCTAAGATGTGTTGCTAATAACAATTTTACCTCTAAATCATTTAGTATTTTCTCAGTAAAATGCCAGCTATCTTTATGCCTCGACGGGACTCATAAGTCCCGCTTATTTTAATTTATACTAAAATGCAACGTTTCTTGACAAAAACATCGTGACGTCAGCGTGACGTTAGCCTAACAAAAACGAGCTAGATAAAACGTCACAGCCTATTTGGCGAATTAAAAGAGAACGCTGACTGCTTGTGAGCTCTTATTGGCTCCGCCCGTAGTGACGTCAGAGCCAAGTTAAGTTGCATTCTACTATAGTATTATGAATCCTTGTACTTCGCTGAGAGGCCGACAGATGATAATTGCAATCGGAAACAGTTTTCTTGGGGGCGCTAAGGCGTGGGAGGGTCTTAGACCCCCAAAAATTTTAAATTTTTTTTGCCCGATAAAAATGTTTTTTGATGTATTTACAACTCAAAAAACCAAAAAAATATGTAAAAATTCATTGTTAACCTAATTTGGGACATAAAGGGTTGAAGCAAAATTTCCTTAAGCTAAATTTTACCTTCTAAAATTGGAACCAAGAAATAATAATTCTGCACATATTGTTAACTTTAGGAATGATATAAGAGCTAGTATTTTATTACTTTTAATCAGAAGGGCGAAAGTAGATGCTGGCTTTTTGAAAATTAATAAATGAACAATTTCAAAATGAGAAAGTAAGAAAGGTAAATGCATAACTGTAAAATCGTCCAGCTTTTTCAGTATGTGTTATAAAATAAAAAAAAAAATGTTTATTCAAGCGGAAACTTGAAAAAGTAATCTTTTAAAATATATGCTTGAAAAGACGTTTTTTTTTTCTTCTTTAACACTTTTGATGTTTTACTTACAAGCTTAAACAGTTTAAAAATAATAATGGATAATATGCAGCAAAACTAATCCTCTCCCAAGTTCTTCTGATTGAGTAAATGGAATTTGGTTCAATTAAACACTATCACGAACAAGTTTTTAAAAAAAAAAAAGGTTTAGAAAACTTCTTCAATTGATCAGACTAGATTTTACGTGTCAAAAATGTAAAGCAATTAATTGAATTGAAGTTCCTGTTGGGTCCAAAAAAACTATCTTTCAAACACCTCTGTCGAAGAAATGACATGATGTGTTATCGTGAAGTTGTTTTCAGCAATAGCTCAGATCTCTGTAATATGTCTGTATTGGCTTTGTTTTTTTGTCTTTTTACCAACTGCAAAAAATATGCGTCGCCTTTAAAAGTAAAAAATATCTCATTGCAAGGTAAGAAGCTGCGTGCTAAGGGTTGATGGCAGTCATATCGAAAATAGAAACATTGACAGTGATGTCATTTCGAAACTGTATTTCATCGTGTTCTTGTCAATATTTTCTTAGGTTGACAGAGAAATAGCAATTGGAAATGTTTTTTTCATTTCATATATACCGTTGCACATTTTCATGTATCAATTTTCAATTGTAAATATTCTCTTGGAAAAAATGAGCGCTCTCGAACACCGAAACTACATAATTAATGAAAAAGTTGTGTGTAAATTACGGTTTTTCTTACGGTTACTTTAAAAAAATAATTTATATCCTGAGGCAATATCTTATTTAGTTACATAGTTTACGTTGCTTAACATTTAAACAACTTAGCAGAATACTTTCTAATAATAAGCTAACAAATCTTAAAATATTTTGAGAAAGAAAGGTTAGAATTTTATCACCGGTAAATAAGTGAAGCACTCAAGCCTTGAGAGGAATGTGTTTTCAAATACGTATGACTTTTATTCGCTTGTTAACGAAAGTTTTATAATTTGACGCTCCTACACTAATTGAAAGGAAATTGAATGTCTTTCAAGAATAATATTTTCTCTTCTTTATTACTGTTTGCTTCACTTTTTGGGGTATGCATAAAGCGAATCTAATTTTACGAAGACATTGTTTCCCTTTCTTGGAAGTTAAACGATTTAAGCAAGGGAAAAATAGTAGTAAAAATTTTCAGCGTTGTTTACTTCAGTGATGTTAAAATATATGTATCTTTTTAAAGGATTACAAACAGGAGCAGTTTTTTTATGGGCAATAATTTAAATTTTATTTTTTAAAAACACTTTTTTTTCAATGATTTATCTATTAGATGATTAAGATAGTGTAAGCTATTATAATAATAAGTCAAAGTTATTCGTTGGAATTGGCTTTATAGGAGTCATCATTTATACAAGTGAATATTATTTTCGTAAAATAAAATTGATATGGCTTTTTCAATAATCCCTGACATTCTAGGTCTTCTTAAAAAATAGTTTGTATTTATTTGGATTTAATATATCTATCTCAGAGCCAGACTGGCATAAGTTCAAAAATGGCAATTTTCAATTTATTACTGTATGTAGAATCTTATTCTGCATTGACTCATGAGAATGTTATTCTGCAAAAGAAATTTCTTCGCAATGATTTAGCAGCTTTGAAAGAGCGCAGGTCCCATCCATTGCTTGTATCAGATAAACGTTTTCGCGCTCTCCTGAAAAGTAACGAAAATTGTATACGTTAGTCTGATTCTGAGGTACAGATACAATTGATGTTATTTATGCATCCACATTTTGTTGAGGGGTCAGTGGATGGTTTTCCATCCTCAAAACTATTTTGCATGAAACAAAAAACTAATCTAAGCCTGTTTTCGTTACTCAGCTTTGATATTTCTCAAAGTTTCCATCCGTCATTAATTTCAATAATAATGTTGTATTCAATGTTTCAGAACAATCTGTGACTAGACAAGAATTAGAACAACTTATGGCGAAACTAGAACAAGACAATAGAATATTAGCTGAACTGGATAAAAAGCGGAATATATTAGGTATTTAAAACTATTTGTCGTAATTCATATTTAGATTAATAGCATGCTGCCTGAGAAAGATTTAGATCAAATGCGTTATTTGTAGCATTAGCAATTCGACTTCATACTTCATTTTGATATTTTAAGCATGTTGTTTTAGTTCAGTTTAAAAGCATGATTTTGATAATATTATTGTTAATAAAAGTATGTGTATTTCGTATTTTAAATGTATTAATATTTTATACAATGAACAGTTATACAGGAAGTCCATGCTCGTAGTAAGCCTCATTTCAAAATATTGAAAATCAGTCTTGTTTATTTTGAACTTATTTTTTATTGTTATTTTTTAAGAGTAAAATTTCTTTATCAAGCGATTTCAATAAAACCATGTGAATGGTGTCAAAGTGGTTTTTTTTAATGTAAAAATGGTGCTTTAATGAATTACTGCGTCTGGGAGACCTAAAAGTAAACGTGAAGTGAGTATATTGCTTTACGGATAAACTCAGTTCTCAGGAAAGCATCGAAGAATACGTATTACATTTTACGTTTTGATACAATGGCATTTTTAATTGCATAAAAAATGAAGTTTATGCAGGCCAAATTATGTTTCTCAAATATTTTGCCCTTGTTCCGTATGGGATATATTTTTCTTTTTGATTGAAATGTTCTTGTCAACTAATATAGTTTACTATTATTATAATAGTAAATTAATAAAGTCAATTCATACAGTTTGTAGATAGGCATACTCTGTTTAATTAATGTAGTTTAAAAGCATGGTTTGTGGTAAAAATCTATGCAAACAAGCTTTTTCGACTTCCATAATCCACGTTTAAATTGTAACTTGTTTGTAAGATTGCTACATAAAATTTGAGTCAGTATTTGCAATGAAACATTTTGCGTTTGAACTGTTTGTATTTCATAACTCATAACTAGTTTCAAAACGGGACTTGCTTGAAAAATTTAGAAAAAAAGTATGATTTCAAATAATATGTTTATTTTACATTTGAAAAAATCATGCTTTTTATACAACGAGTTTTCATACATTGTATTCCAAAATGTTAGAAAAAGTTTGGGAGAATGGGCAACTGCCTCCCCCCCCCCCCTCGTGCACGTAAGCATTCTGATTGTAAAAATAATGGGACAGCGAAATTAGACAATAGAAAAAAAGTCTGCAATTTTATCTTCAAATATTGAATATATTTGATTCGGCATTTGAATTTGCAAAATAACATATTATCTGTACTTGTTGTTGAAATTTACAAGGGACGAAGATGAACCAGGTCAAACAACACCTGTCTTTACTTATTTCAAGACCACCTTGGTAAAATTAATATTTCATGAATCGAAAGACATATTACGCACGGCATAATGTCGCTTTGAAGCTGAAAACATTCTTTGCTTGGTTTGTACATATTTGCTCACATAAAGTTGGAGAAAGAAAGATAATTCACGGTCATTTTTACGAAATACGCATTGCTGTAATCAAATTACACTGCAAAATGAATAAGTTTAAGCCAGATGAAACAACCGGTTCCCGTTTCGGTTTTTTTTCTTCTTTGCCACCAAAAAGTCTTCAAACAGATACTGTTTATTATTTAAAGTTAGATTCCGTGAATGTGTGTTTAATGTGTACTTTGACATTAAAGAAGATCTTTGTTGTCCGTTAAAACCAACACCAATCTGCAATAAAAATAACAACTTATGTTTGGATATTCAAAAAAAAAAAAAAAAACTGTTCAACGCCTGTGTTTCATAATTTAATTTTTTGAAAAATGCATCAAAAATACAATATAAGATAGTTTTATTAGATGTGATCACGTGAATCGCAGTTGAGAATAATTCCAAATAACGCAATAAAACACAACGTAAATTGGCAAAAACTAGCACAATGATATTAGGTGTGCATTTAATATTAAAAATGACAATTTAGGATACTTTCTTATTGTTTTTGAATAGCACTAACCAAGATGAAAGGCTGTAATCTACATTTTAATAGAATTTAGATTATTTTTATTTAAAGTGAAATTTTCCATTACCTTAACGGAATCGTAAAATAATTTTCTAATTTCTTAATGTATTTGTAAGTAGTTAATCAATTTAATAAGAACAAAATATAAATTTGCCGTAGTCGTCAACTAACAAGATCAACCAGAATGTGTTTCTTTGTAATTAAATGTCAACCTATTTTTTTTAAACAAGGATATAGTTTTGTTTGCATAAACTTAATTCCGGTTTACCATAAGAAACTACGTAATTACTGCACAACTTTGATTACGTTATTTCTTATAGTTACTTAGTTGCACAAAGGTATTTATCAAATTCTTAATTTTGGTTATTTGAAAAAGAATATACATTATAAGGAGAATTAGAAACTTAGGGCAAAGTAGTAATATTAGTATGTTTGCTACGGATTCATATCGTTAATGCTACCCAAGAGGTCAATTGACCCAATTATGGTCAATGAAATAGTTCATTCATTCTTATTAAAAATTATGTTAATGACATATTTTCAAGGTTCATGGACAATAAACTAGTTTAAAGTGTTAAATGCTGATATTAAAGTTGTAATTATATAATACTTGAAGGGAAAATTTTGTTCTTTTAATACGTGTTAGACGCTATTTGCGATTAAATATTGTAATTTCGTTTTGAAAAGTAAAATCATTGAAAAAAAGTACTTTTGTTTATTTAAACTTTGTTTAAAATATTTCCTGCCTTAAAACTAATAATATATTAGAATCCTAAAAATATAATATAATTTATAAACATTGAATTGTAATATCATTTTGTTCAAACCGTAAACAACAACTGAAATTATCACTTTTGCTCTGCTGATAACAATGCTGACCAACGCTGTATTCCGAAAATTTAAAATAAAAATTATGTGCATTTGTTTCGGAATTGCAAAGAATTCCAACCCTTCTTCAGCATAGAAAGAAAAAACTTTTGAGAAATCTTTACACATACCTATGCTTTTATTCGCAAAAAGAATTTTGGAATATAAAAACAAACTTAAATAATTTTTATGCCTTGAAAAGAAACTTTTAAAAAACATACGCTTATTGAACACACACTAGCAAAAAAGTTACTTATTGTACCCACACTATTTTTCAAGATACATTTTCTCGTGTTCGTGCATAATTCATATTTTTGCTTCTCAATACATCGATGCCGCCATACACACCCTCCGTGAGGGCATCAAATCATGCTTTTGTGCACAAGTACGGGCTTATTTGAGTTTCATACGCAGTTAGCCACATGCATGCTTAAAACATTCAATTCGTGGTTAACCTTGCCTGTTTTGTTTATAATTTACTTGTAATAAACATGTTTATTTTCAATGCTACTCTGATAAGTTAAGCTATGACCTTGGTAATGTTTACCTTTTGGAGGGGGCGAGGGTAGTTCAGTAAAAAAGGGACATATTTTTGGCACATATTCAAGGTGGAATACTTTTGAAAAACGTCTACGAAAGAAATTCAACTCAACTCAATTATCCCAGCAGCCTCAATTACCCCAGAAACTGGTAAACGTTGTCAAGGTCATGGCTCAATATATCGTCGGCACCATGCTAAAATAACGAATGTGAAAAATCACGTTTTTCAAGTTCAAATTTTGCAAATAATTAAAATTGAAATGATACCTTCGAACGATAGTTTTACACTTAAAGATATCAATAAAAATTTAAAAATTTAAAATAACCAAACACGTCAGGTGGGGAAAAAAATATATTCAGTGTTTTGGCTCTCCTAAAAAGTGCCAATTTTCACATTCGTAATTTTAGCATGGTGCCGACGATAACTTAGCCGCACTATGCAACAAATTCACACCATTTGCACTCCAACTACTCCAAATACAGAAACATAAATGTAAATGGAAACGCACGATTTCACAAAATTCTTCTTAATGACTGAGCTATCTCCTCGACACTAAATGCTCTCCTTTGTTTTTCTCAGAATCTTACTCCATATTAGGTTCCAAAACTTCGCTGGTGGCCAACAATGGCATCTTGGGCCATCACGGCATCATGCCATCGCCTAGTCCATCGTTAGGCAGCCTGCGGGATCCTTCTGCCGCCGCCCCGCTCCAGGGCCTCTCGGCCTCAGCCTCTTCTGCCTCCCTTCACCACGCCCTCATGCAAGGGGGACATGCCTTGATCCCCACAGCCCTGCTCCAGCGCTTCTCGGCTGGCGGTTTAGGAGAAGGTATTTTCACGTTTTTGATTTGTCTCTTTGTACACTGCAGAAAAGGATCTGTTGTTTTTACAGTATAATACTGGCAGCCGATGCTCCAATTTAAAACTGTAAAATGCACAGGAATAAACTGTAAGACTAGCAATTTCACAGTTTATCACTGTAAAGTTAGAAATTTTACAGTTTGTTGCCGTAAAACTTGGCAGTAATATACTGTAAACACAACAGTATAATACTGGCAGCCGAGGTTCCAGTTTAAAATTAAAATGCACGGTAATAAACTGTAAAATTGACATTTTTACAGTTATAACTGTAAAAGTAGCATTTTTACAGTTAAGTACTTCAAAATTAGCAATTTTGCAGTTTATTACTGTAAAGTTTAGACATTTTTACCGTTCATTATTATAAAATTAACTGCATTGTACTGTAAAAACAACATTCATTTTTTCGTGTAGTATAATATCGTGGGAACGCAAAGGGCAGTTAGTGTAATATTTTCACTTTGTGCGTTTTTGCCATGTATTGCACTTTAGCTTTATTGTACATTCTTGCTTATTTGGTTTTCGCTAAAAAAAAAAAGCTCGAAAAAAGCTCCCTATTCCAACATTTCTTTGTTAGTATCGAATTCAAAATGCGTTTCTTCAAATGTCCCAAACACTCATTTCTGCAGATAGTGTCCTTTATGTTCACACAACAGTATACTGCCGTGCTAAGCGCTAAAGTGGTATCTGAAGTCGAGCTCAAACTGAGATATACTGTCTGTTTGCGTATTGTGCGCCTGGGAGCCACGGACGCTTCCATCTGAAAAAGGGGAGATAGATTTAGGATGCGCACTACCCGATGCCTTCAGCTTTTGTTCGCTTACTACTTCCTCGTTGCTTTTCCCCCCTATTTCGAAAAAGTCCGAAGAGACTTGGCGCGTGCGCAGATGTCTCGGAGGTCGCACGAAAAATTTTTAGACAGTAACTCTTGAAAGTTTTGCGCCACCATATATTTGATTCAGATGAATCTTTTCAGAATTTTTCTTCAAACGTTTCCCATTCTCAAATGACTACGGCAGGGATTCAAGTGAAACACGGACGATCGCAACTCACCATTGCAATCGCAAATTCCCAAATTGGGATAAGTTACAATCGCTATAAATGCTAATCGCCCTGACGTCACTACGGGTGGAGCCAATAAGAGCTCACAAGCAGTCAGTGATCTCCTCTTATTCGCCAAGTAGGCTGTGACGTTTTATCTAGCTCGTTTTCATAGGCAAACGTCACGCTGACGTTACGATGTTTTTATCAAGAAACGTTCTAATGTAATTCATTTCCAGTAGCGATTGCAATATGCGATCGCCTGTTTCACTTGAATCCCTGCCTATATAATTTTGTATTTAGGTAAAATACGTCACAAAGAGGCACCTGGTGGCGATAACTCAATTTTGTTAAAAAGTGCAGATACGACTTTTGTGTTTAGCACGGCAGTATAGATCTGCCGTGCGGAAATTAAAGGCAGTGTCTACAAAAATGATTTTTTAAATATTTTAATAAGTGCGTTTTCTTATTCCTCACAAACAATAGTAAAATTTAGTAATTTGAATTTTTTTTTTCAACCGCGGAAACAAAATATGTAAGTTTGTACGATAAAGATAAAGTAAAGTAGACGACAAAAATGCATAGAAATGAAAAACCGAAACATCGTAGATACTGCTGTTTACCGGCCCCGAAAAAAATGGAAAAGCCGAGTGCATTTTCTCAATGATGAGTTCTAGAAACCTATTTCATCTGTCGATATGGAATCACTTTCAAATTGCTCAGTTTAGTGTCAGTAAAACCATGCAATGACACAAACAGTGGCTGTTGACACAGTAATAACATAACAGCAGAAGTTGAAACCAAACAATATTCTATATTCAATTATGCAATCGAAGGGAGACGCAGAAGGAAAGCGTTGTTTTTACACTAGCTTTCCTTCCTTCCCCTCTTCTGTTCAAAAATAAATTTCATCAGAAGCGTAAAAGCGTCCTCCTTCCTTTTTTTTTTTGTCATTACCTGATCCTCTCATCTATAAGAGACCGAACACCTTTTTGTTCCAGGCGTAAAACTACTGTTTGTATCCGAAAAACAGTTCAAGGCATCTAATGCTGAAAAATGAAAGCAAAACTTGCTTAAAACAATAAACACGTTCAGAGACGCATGCTCAAGCGTTGCATTTTCGTCACATTTACATAGTGAAAAATACTCCGAGTTAACCTTTCATCAAATTGACGAAACTTTCGTCAGAGTTGAGCATAAGTTTTCGACACAGCTAGGAAAGAATCGTCATAGAAAACGAATTTTATCTATCGATTAAATAATATTCAACAGTAATGATGCATTTCTGAAAGTAAAGTAGTTGTGGTTATTGTATTTACTTCCTTTTACTTTCGCGGAATGAGTTATCTTTTGTGTCTCATTAAGTCTTCATGTGTACATATATTAACATGCTAAGACTAGCACTATGGCTTTAAGAATTGAGGAGGAATTCAACTCCCTCGGCTTGTTGTGTTCCTGATATTTCTTCATGAAACGTGACTCTTAACACGTGACGTAAACTGAAAAGTATGAATAATAAAAAAAAAAAAGAAGCAGAAGGGAGAATAATAATAATAATAATAATAGTTTTCAACATAACATGGGTATTAGGGTGGAGCGAAAAAAATGAATTTTTGATTTTCGTAAACGGGTACCTTTGATTTACTGTGAATGAGGATAAGTAACAATTCTGTAAAATATTTCACTTTTGCGACGTCATCTTTAGTCTGCGCATTTGGCCTAAAGTTTTAAAATTTTTGATTTTTTTAATATTTTTCAAATTAAAAAAAAAAAATATTACAAATGATAAAACTAGTGACGGGTGGATATTAAATGGAAGAAAAAGGTTTGAAATATACAAGTAATTTTTTCAAACCATTTTAAATTATGATTTCAGTCTGCGCATTAGGCCCAAAGTTCATCAAATTTCCCAAAATGTCTGACATTTTCAACATTTTTTAACTCAGTTTTTCCTCTCAATGTTCACTTGAAGTGTCTTCAAACCTGTTTTTGTTTATTTTGTTATTACTTTGCACTCTGCAACTCTTCGCTAGCTCATGTGGAACTACCCAGGACTCACCACGAGGACGTGACCGTACTTCTAGTCCTACACGTGAGCCCTTCCTTCCTTCCAACCAATGCGAGCACGGATTTACATTTCTTAGATACGTCTTTAACAGTTAAATTGTTCCTTTGTGTCGTAAATTGATCTATTATTTCTATCAGATATCCTCGTTTTTACTAAACTTTTTCTTTTCCTGTGATTACATATCAATTTTGAAGAGCTTGTGACCTATTTGACAACTCTTTCAACTGATTGAGTCTTGAATGGAAGTTTAAAAAGAGCGCATTCAGAACTCATATTTAAATTCTCAGTTTCCAGTAATCTTTGTAAATATTGTGTTGTTAAATTACGTATAAAAGGTGGCTTTGTAATTTCCACATCATGACAAGAAAACATATCGATGTATTCTGACTTTTGATTTATGTATGTAATGTATGAAAATATATTTTATCTATTTTTGGAATCTGAAGCATTCTCACTTGTTTGCTTGTTTGTTTTCTAGATTGAGCGTTGATAATACGATTTAAAACAAGTTTCTTTATATGCTCTCTCTTATAAACTAACTAGATTATTACCGGCGTTGCCCGGGTGCTTATTAATACAACATAGCTCTAAAAATATATTTGAATGAATTCTATCTTCATGGGAATATAAAAACTTATTTCATGCTAAAATGAAATAGGTGAGCTTTAAATCTAAAATTCATTGTTAACCGTAAGCTTTGTTGGAAAATACTCCAATTTAAACGTGTTACATTTTATCAATTTGTATGCTTAAAGGCTTATCTCTATTACTCTATATTTTCAAAGGTGAAAGAAAATGGCTATTTTGAGACAAAATGTTTGAATTTTGTGCTTTTTGGATTTTTTTAAAATTTCAAAACCCCGACTATGTGAATTTTAGTGCATCAAGGAACCTCTGTCCCAATTTTGTTGAAAATCCGACGAAACTGTGGATTTGTATAAGGAACAAACATACATACATCCATTTTTATATGTATAGATATCGATAACAGCATATTTCTAGGGTGCAAAGTATACATTGTTTTGAATGGATGTGAATACAATTTTCTGCTTTTTCCCGGAGAGATAAGTATAACTCTTTATAATCTCGCACAAATTTATAACTAAATTAGTAACGTATGCACTTTATCCTAAAAGAGCTAGGACACTTTTACCGCGAAAGTTATTAACTCTTAAAAATTATAGTCTAAAGATTATGTTTGCTGTAGTCAACCATCTCTCTTGGGAAAGCTTTGTTTCATAATTTTTTGGATATTTTCCCAGTCAAAAATATCTTGCTCATCTCATGAAGTTACTGTTGCTCAGTACTTAAATCATTTTCATTGTCAAAATCTATCTGATCAATGACAAATTATGAAGGTTCAGTTCAAATTGAACTGATTTGAAAGTATAAATGTTGCTTAGTTTCGCCCAACACGCCCAAAAAATCACTTTGGTCACTTTGGTAGGTCCATCTAGCTTTTGCAAAAAATGTCGCAAATTAAGTTCATTCAAATGTAATTGGCAAATGTCCCGTTACAGAGGTCTATCAAGTTTTTCTTCCAGTTTCCGTATTACACCTTTGTATTTTCCTGTCTTTGTAGAGCATCCATTAAAAACAATGCAAACAATATCCCATTCAAAGAAACATTTTATTGTTCCTGACTTGTCTAAAAAATGTTAATGTATGCTCTCATTGGTTGGAAGCAAGGGGAGCGCGGGTGGCACCCAAAGTGCGGCCGCCTCCTCGTGGTGAGTCCTGGGTAGTTCCACATGAGCTAGCGAAGAGTTACAGAGTGCATAGTAATAACAAAATAAACAAAAACAGGTTTGAAGACACTTCAAGTGAATATTGAGAGGAAAAACTGAGTTAAAAAATGTTGAAAATATCAGAAATTTTGGGAAATTTGATGAACTTTGGGCCTAATGCGCAGACTAAAATCATAATTTAAAATGGTTTGAAAAAATTCCTTGTATATTTCAAACCTTTTTCTTCCATTTAATATCCCCCCGTCACTAGTTTTATCATTTGTAATATTTTTTAAAAAAATTTGAAAAATATTAAAAAAATCAAAAATTTCAAAACTTTAGGCCAAATGCGCAGACTAAAGATGACGTCGCAAAAGTGAAAAATTTTACAGAATTGTTACTTATCCTCATTCACAGTAAATGAAAGGTACCTGTTTACGAAAATCAAAAATTCGTTTTTTTCGCTCCACCCTAATGGGTATGAGTGAGTATAAATGGTAAACCATAAGTAGCCTCAAAAGATGAAATAGCACTGCAATGACATAGAAATCTTACAATCTTACTGAAAAATTGTCTCCCTCTATGGGGTACCTAATTCATAAATTTCAGTGCTACTTTAACACTAACTTCAACTTCTAATGCGTCCCAACGGTTAAAGGAAACAGTTTTTTAAATGTAAATCACATGAAGGAGTTTTTATGGTACGCAATAAAATGTTGCGTTGTCATTGTTTAACTCATAACTTTAAAGAAAGAAAAATGATGAACCTGTGCTTCAATCAATAATTGCTCTTATGTTACTTTTTTTTTCTTTTCTTCGTGTTTTTCACCTAGCTAAATTATTTCCATTGATTATGATGTATCCTAGGACTGTTTTGTATTGGTTGCTATGCAACTGTTCATCTGATTACATAGTAGCAAATTTTCCGGCAGGAAAAAAATATTAAATTAAATGTCGCTTCATGTGTGCATAAAACAAAAAATCAAGTTCAAGAAATAAATTCGGTTTCCAAAGATATTGTTTTGTAAATGGTTATGGATATTCTAAACAAAATTTCTAATTTTAATAATTGACATTTTCATTTTTTGAACTTTATTATTAAACATTGTAAATTAACTCAAAATCTGAAGAAACTTTAGTTCTTACGAAGATTGACTTACGCTTAGTACGTGGTAAAACTTTTTTGAAGCACACACACATTATAAGCTAGTAGCTAATTAAGAAATTCTTAAAGCTGTAACTAACCATATCGTAAATTACTCTAAGACAAGAACTTGTAATAAACTTTACTTTTCATAAACATAAGTTAGTCTCCTAAACTTTGTACCACAATATAAAGCACATGTGACTAGAAAACAAAAAGTAAATGAGTTTAAAATATTTACTTTTGAACCATGGGCAAAGAATGCATACTGGTTATATGACCAACGCACAAATGTTTCTGTAATAAAATGTTATTTCCAAAATAGCCTTCGAGAAAAATTATTTTCGAGAGAAACATGAGACTTTCATTTATTCTATAAAAAATGTATGCATGTACTAAAAATGTAAAGGATTGAGTTGGGAAAAATGAGACTGCGCGAAAAGTGGAACACTTACGTTTAGGCTGAAATAAAGTGCGAAAAAAATTTCGAGCTGTACCTGTAGATCTTGCAGTTTAGGACTCTTTGATTGAGTCTACTCTGCTATATCTACTGAAAAAGCCAACAATATTTTTCACATTTTATTTCGGTACGAATGCAGCTGTGCAATTTCTCCCACCGTCCCATTCAATTAATTTTTCCCTAACTGTAAAAACATATCTAACTTAGACTTGTTCATCCAAGTAATAGACAAAATATATTTACAGATAAAAGGGGGGAAACAGCATTATTAGATTGTTAAAAAAGTGTCTTATGTACAGCACAGAACGCACATGTGGGCAATTCCATCGTTACAGACGTAACAATCGCAGACTTTGAACACAAATAATTCTGGTTTGGGCTGATGAAAGTCTTCAATTTTTTTTCCTGTAGTGTAACTTGATGATGTTTATGCTACATTAAATTTGTGTGCAGATTGCTTCATTACAAAAAAATACAGAAATTAAAAACTGCCTGTTACAGACGTAATTCAAAAAACATCAAAAACTCGACTATGTCATACAACTTACAATATTCCTCTGAATTATACGGAAATTTTGAACTTTTTTTTTTTTTAATACGTGTTCTACAGACTTCAAGCTTTCTAAAACCATAAAGATTGTGTGGATTTTGACTGCCGAATTTGTGGAAAAAATTCATAAACTTATTACGGACGAAACAAAGTGGTGTTACAGACGTAACATCTCTGATTTGAAAGTAGAAAACAGTATTTTAAAGCAGGAATAAACAAAGATTTTTGTGCTAAAACAATACAGTAGCATTAATTAACACATTATTTGAATATTTTAAGTTATACTGTTACAGTTTTAGGAAATTTGGGTAAGTCTGGGGGAGTTGAGAGCATATGCCGATATGTCAATATGTAACAATAAATTAATGCATCTTAAGACAATTATTTCCAAGAAAGATTGACACAAGAAAAGTTTAGAAGGACCAAACTAAAATTTAACCTTCTTGGTGACAGTTGATCAATTTTGATAATTTTATTTTGAATAAAAAAATGTGTCCTTTTTCTTCCGACGTTTTCGAAATTCGAACGGCATTTTCGCAAATAAATTTCAATTACATGCCGACATAATTAAAAATTTCAAAATCAGAGTACCAGAAACTTTAGTACTCGTACCATATTATGCTCTATACATGTATTGCTCATCCTGTGCTTTTTACATATTTAATTGGAAATTTACTTTTGCTACGGACGTAACATAAAGCCATTTGTTATGTCCGAAATGTTACGTCTGTAACAGCATTAATTTAAAAACTAAATCAGTTGCAATATTTTTAACTATGGTGGGCAATTACTCTAAGAATTTGCCAAAAGGACCGTTAAGGGTTTTTTTTAATTTTGATTTTTTAGGACGTAATGATAACTTTTGCTTCTTTTTTGTTACAGACGTAACATCAAACTTCTTTTTTTCAAACTTCAATCACACCATTTAGATCAATTTAAAAGAAATTAATGAATGCATATTATTATATTACCGTCTTATTAGTTAAAATTGTGCTACAAGTAGTTATTTTTGTTTTTATTTTTCGATGAGAAATATGCATTTGAAAATGTGTTCTTTTTTCTGATTTTTACAAGTTCGTGAATATCGTACTTCCAACTAAGAAAACAAGTATTATTCTAACTCTCATCAAAAAACCAATGCAGGATTCTTAAAATATACATCTTAAGCTATAAAATGATGTATAACATAGCAACATAAATTAAACCTGAATTTTTGACCAATTGGTTTCACTTTTCATGGAATGGCCCATGTGCTTTCTTCAATGAATGGCAAATATGAAAAAGTCACTGGCTGAGGCACTGGTTGTCAAAATATTTGAACACTGATTCAAAGATTAATATAATCAAGGTCCATCACTATCGGGGGTTAGAGCATACCAATTTGTGAAATATCATTAAGATGTTTTCGATAGTTTATGTAATACCTCTTTCGGAAGCTTAGAGCAAATAAGGAAAAATAGCAGTGGATAAATAAAATTATCCAGTTAACTCTAAATCACTCAAAAATCCTGTAATAAAATCAAAACAGAAAATAATCAAAGTACATAAAAAGCAAATAAAAGCAATGTATCATGATAGCTAATTGACAAATTAAGTACAATGTAGAGTAAATTGCATAATTGAATGTGATTCCATTTTCCATTGATATTTCTAAAAATCAAATTTATTTTCCTCCTTTAAAATCTGGAACTTTTGCAATTTGCTTTTAATATTATTAAAGCGATGACCTCTAAAATCGATGACAAAAATATCTAACCTCATTTTTTGACAAAAACGAAGACGAAACTTTGCTGCAACAAATTGAATCCAATATAACTGGTTCCTTGATCGATCAATTCTCCGGAGGGTCTTAAAAAGTGATACTTTTAAGTTCTAGAAAGCAGCCATCTAAGGCAACAAGTTACTCCAAAATCTTACAAGCCTTTCTGTTGCGTCTTTATGATCGATTATTTCCAGAATTCGATTTTTTGGTTCATTTAACACCAATGGTTCTTTTCTCTCTCGATGGCATAATGGTCATTCAACGAAATTTTATTCCTAGAGAAAACTGTTTTCGAACACTATGTCGTCGCCAAAGTTCAATTCTTGAAAGAAAGCATTTGTTGAAGATTGGTTTCCTCCGACCAAGCAGAACATTTTCGAGAAGTCTGGCGCCAAATAGCGGGGAGTCTCCCCCCCCCCCCCGACGCACACACATCGGGTGACTGAGTGGAATTCGTTTCAAGTAAATGGCAAATTTATTATCTAGTTAGGAAATGGATTTCCTATTTATATTCCAGTTTCATATGAATTCAGTCCGCTCAAAATATCAGACTTAATGGGAGAGAGGATGTGACGGGAGAAATTTTTCCTGCCATCAGCTGGAAAGAAATATTAAATGATAAGAGGAGTGTCACAGCTACGTCGTTGAAGTGTAAATGCAGTATTTGCTTTCAATACAAAGATAATGCAATTAAAAGATATTTAGTCAGAAAAATTGATATTGCTTGCCAAATTCAATATCGAATGAGATACATTGTTAAAAACACATTACTTCCATTGCAATTATTTGAAAATAAAGCATTTTGTGTGTTATTGTGAAAGTTACATTTGTTACCATTACCATGCTACTAAGATAAGTTTAAAGTGACGGATAACTAATTAACTAACGAAATTATTACAAAATAAATATAATGTAGTTATAATTGCATAAGATATTTATAATTATTATAATTCATTTTTACTCAATTTATTTTTTCAACTAAGGAGTTATTTTGGATTAAGCTAATGTAGAGTTATTTGCCGAGTTATATGTTTTCCTGGCTCCTGAGACTTAACCGTTTTTATTAGTATCTATATGCATGTATATATGTATGAACTTACATATCCATTATATTAATAAGTGTTATTTAATTACATAAGAGTAGAATTTTTTTTCTAGTTTCGAAGATCATTAGTTAATTCTATTGGAGCCCCATTTTTTTTTCTTTCATTGTGTCATAACCCTTTTGCAGATCTGAATGAGAATTTGAGGATTCATAAGACCACTTTAGGGACCAGTGCTTTAAAACATCCCAAATTTCATCTAATTCCAGCAACAATATACCTGTGCAGTTTTGTAACTGCTACAGGGATTCTGCAAAAGCAGCTCTAAATTTGGCTTATAATTTATCCAAAACAAATTATATTAACGTAGGCGCATGCACAGATAAACAAATTTCAGTAAAATCTCTCATATTTGACAAAGTTTTAACATTTTTTTCATTCAAATAGTAGGTTACTTATGTGTTTATTTATCTTCTACTATACAGGGCGGTCAAGTTTCATGGAAAGGGCATCGCATTGGTCGAAACTCTGAATATTATGAGCGTAAAGCATACTTAATATTTTCGAGTATCTAAAAAACATTTATGTCTCTACAAGTACATACTTCTAATTAATAGAGAAAATTAATTTATCAGATTTAATTTTTAAAAAATGGTGTAGCATGACTTTTGAGAGATTATTGTTCTTGAAATACGAGTTGCCAAAATTATTTTAGTAACATAGGTGACCTAGTGCTTATATATCGAGAGAGAGAGAGAGAGAAACATATTAAATTAGTTATAGAATAGTAGCGTAACTATTTAGTTTTGCAATTGTAACATAAATGAGCAAACAGAACAAAATTATGGAAGACATCTGACTGAAATATTACTGTTTTTATGGAAAGACATATAATATCATTAAGTTTCTACTTCCGCTGCGTATAGCTTATATTTCATTGGTGTGGACAAAAGCGTGAAATAGATATTGAGGTCTTAAATTCGCATGAAAACTAAAAATAGTTTAACCTTTTAACTTCCCAAATCCACTTCGACCTACTTGGGATAGTATTACATTGCTGCAGTCACATTTCTTTCCTCGGGTGTTTTTACGCTTCATACGTAATTGGTCTCTGGCATTAAAATTTCAGAAACAACTTGTTGTTTTTCGAAAACCTAATCGGAATTGTTATCCAAACCCAAATGCCATTTTCGAAATTGCGAGCCCGGAAATTATTTAATCCATCAGGAATGCTCTCGGTCTACAATACTCTCGCACTTCTCAGAGCTGGAATTTCATTCCAATCAAAATGGCGCAGATTTGTATGCCTGTCGCATAACACGGAAGTGAACTAAACCAGCTCGGCAGGGAGCCCTTCAGACATGACTAGAGAGAGGAAAAAGCTCTTGGCAGCCCGAGAATTGGTGGCCTGGGGGGGAAAATCACAAACGGATTAGCCCTGTTTCATTTTAAGCATCTTGGTGTGTCGTTATTGAAGCGGGAAACAGCGTTTTTCGCTTTTCGAGTGAAGGTATATTCGTTCACCTTTGGGAAGAAAGTTAGCCCTTGTGCGTCTTGGATGCACTAGATCCAAGTTCATTCAACTGACATTCGTCAGAAGAAAAAAATAGGCCAGAAGGAAAATGTACGCTTCGTATATCCTGAGCAATATGCTTATCGGAGTTAGGGCTAGAGAAAGTGAGAGTGTTAATTGGTTTTCTTAAAGCTTGGTTTACTTTGACCTTGATTTAAAAGGATTAGTCTTCTATCTAATTTTTACTTTGTATTATTTGACGTGATCGTATTGTGAAAACCATGCATTTTTAGATTTATATTATATAGCAAAGCATCAAAATGCAGATTCTAGAATTGGGGAGGTTCATTGAAATTTAGTAACTTATGTACATGGGATCACTTTTAGATTTATTAGTGTGGAAAATTTTTGGCTATATCATCATGACCATAATTCGTTAAAAAAAAAAAAAAAACTGGTGTGAAATACTTTTCTAGCGTTTTCCAAATGCACGATTTGCTTATGTTCATCTACAATTAAATTTATTTGTCTTTCGCAGTTTTCCAATTATCTAAAAATTACGAGCTTTGTAAAAATAGCAGCAATCACAATGACATAAATATTGATACATAAGTTATGAAGAAGTTCATCCAGTAAAAGTATTATTTCAATCAAAATAATAAATCCACACTCTGCATTAAAATAATACAAAAATTGATAACAATTTACCAGTGACTTTTTTCGCATAAAATAACTCACGCAGAAAGAAACAATGACAGGAAATACTAGGGGAAGACCGCCTATACTGGACCCCCTAAGAACAGGAGGCCTGTGTCGCTCAATGTGAAGCAAAACAAAAATACAAAATAGGGCATCGTAAGCTAAATTTAATCAGGAATGGCCCTAGGAGCTTATATTTTCTGAAAATATGAAAGTTATTTTAAAAAAAATTATTTTATAAAAAGTTGTAAAAGTCCAATTTAGGAATATATGCGCATTGAACCATTCGCTTCCTAAATTGGACCGTACCAGGAAATCATAAAATAATTTAAATTTGTACTATGCAGCTCTTTACCAGGACTTGCAATAGAACTTCTTTTGCTTCGGCCTCTCTTAGGCAGTGTTGATAAACTCACCGATGGCATTTCATGCACTTAATCATGTTTTCACTTCATCTCCATGGCAAATATTGCAATAACAATGGTTTTGTACAGTTTCTTGCTTCGTCTTGTGTGACTTTTTCTGTTCTATGCTTCTTTCATACGGCGTTAGAATGATTGCTGAGATAGCCTTCTTTTTGGTTCCATTTTTTTTGGGCAAAGGTGATATGTGAGCCGGTTTAACAAAATCGTAGTTAGAGTTGACAATCATGTTTTGATCCTCTGATTCTGCTGAACATGTACTAATTGAAGTCGTAGCTAGTTGTTGTACATGGTGTACAACTTACACCGAACATGTAGCCTATTCACTTTGAGTTGTTTTATATGGACTACTAACTCTGCTCCAGCCTCTAACTCTGCTTCAGCCAAGTCAGTGTCATTAAACACATGTAAATTAACAGATCAAACTCCTGTTCTTTAGAATCACCTCACTGCATTTGCCATGGCTGTGATTGCGGTTTAACCATAAGAGCTATCAAACAGTTCTCCTATGCGATATTGGGTAATGGATCTCATTGGATGTTCTCGCATCCATGTATCACATGCTCGATTAAAATATCTAGACAGAAACTGAATAAAGACATCTACGTGCATGGTGTGATTAAAGAGAAAGCATTATTATATCGTTCTCGTTAGCCAAGTTTATTGATATATGTTCTTTATGTAAATGCTGTGCCTATTCATTAATAGAAAGACAATCTTTTTTACATGGCTTGGCCTAACGATTTTAATGAAATGTTGTATCAGTGTGTGGATTATCGTTTATGATCCAACCTTTTTTTGAAAGAGCATATTGCACACCAGGGGATATTTTTATGATAATATCATACATGGAACGTAATCGTTTGAAAATAAACATGGGAAGGGGGGGGGCTAGCAATTCTGTTGCACTTATGCAGCAAATAGCCAGAGTGTTTCTACCACGTTCACCACTTATTACTGCTCCAACCTGGTGTTTACCTTTATACGTCAATATATTTTGGGGCTCTTGGACAGTGAAAAGACCAGCTTCATCTACATTGAACATTTTAGTAGCATATAAATTGTTTCTTTTTAAAATCTTTTCGAACATATCGAAGAATTTCATATTTTTGTCTCGGTAAACCAGCACAAATTTTACTTCAGTTAATAACTATGTTTCTGAAACGGCAGCTTAATGGATGAAGAGAAAAAACAACATACATTTTAAGAAGTTGCAGCTTCTAGAAAATGTGCTTGATGTAAAAGTTTAAATGAATATCGTGAATAGGTGTTAAAGCATGTTTAAAATATTTTTAACTACGCTATTAAATCAGATGAGTCACTTATTTTACGTTACGATTAACAAAAAGTCTTGTTTAAAATCATATTCTTAAATTGGACCACCGGTCCAATATAGGAATTTTTTTTCGGTCCAATAAAGGATAACACGCCATTTTTTATTCTTCAGCTTATTGCTCTGTCAAAAATAATCACAATCGCGCATGTTAATACATAGATGTAATCCTTATTAAACACAGATCATCATGGTATAACAGCAGTTTACCTCAGTTTACAAGCTTTAGTACTATCTTACTAGATACAAGTCCGCGAAATAAGATCATACACGTTTTCAACATAAATCGTGCCGTAACTCACGCTACGCAGATCGAAGACTGAAAACTTCATACACATTGATTTTATTCCTAAAACTTTACACTGAAGTGACAAAAGTCATGAGATACCTCTTAATATCGTGTCGGCCCTCCTTTTGCCCGGCGAAGTGCAACAACTCGACGTGGCATGGACTCAACAAGTCGTTGGAAGTCTTCTGCAGGAATATTGAGCCATGCTGTCTCGATAGACGTCCATAATTGTGAAAGCGTTGATGGGGCAGGATTTTGGGCACGAACAGACCTCTCGATGGTGTCCCATAAATGCTCAATGGGATTCATGTCGGGCGATCTAGGTGGCCAAATCATTCGTTGGAATTGTCCAGAATTTTCTTCAAACCAATTGCGAACAGTTGTGGCCCGGTGACATGGCGCATTGTCATCCATAAAAATCCCATCGTTGTTTGGGTACATGAAGTCCATGAATGGCTGCAAGTGATCTCCAAGTAGCTGCACATAAGCATTTCCAGTCAATGTTCGGTCCAGTCGCACTAGAGGACCAAGTCCATGCCATGAAAAAACAGCCCACACCATTACGGAGCCACCACCAGCTTGAACAGTGCCTTGCTGACAGTTTGGGTCCATGGCTTCGTGGGGTCTGCGCCACACTCGAACCCTACCATCGGCTCTTACCAGCTGAAATCGTGACTCATCGGACCAGGCCACGGTTTTCCATTCATCTAGGGACCAACCGATATGCTCACGTGCCCACGAGAGTCGCTGCAAGCGATGTCGTTCTGTCAGTAAAGGCACTCGAGTCGGTCTTCTGCTGGAATAGCCCAAGAAATCCAAATTTCTCCGCACAGTTCTAGCAGACACGTCCATTGTACGTCCCACATTGATTTCTACGGTGATTTGACGCAGTGTTGCTTGTCTGTTAGAATTTACGACTCTTTGCAGACGTCGCCGGTCTCGATCTTTAAGTGCAGGCGGTCGACCACTGCGCTGTCCATGGTGGGATGTTATGCCTGAAATTTCATACTCTCGGCACACTCTTGACACAGTGGATCTGGGAATGTTGAATTCTCTAACGATTTCCGAAATGGCATGACCCATGCGTCTAGCTCCAACTAACATTCCGCGTTCAAAGTCTGTTAATTCACGTCGTGCGGTCATCATCACGTTAAAACCTCTTCACATGAATAACTTGAACAGAAATGAAAGCTCTGTAAAAGCACTGCGCATTTATACCTGTTCTATGCGATGCTACTGCCATCTGAAAATTTGCATATTGCTATCCCATGACTTTTGTCACTTCAGTGTATATTTCTACCGTTAAAGTGTAGCATAGATCTCTGGACTAGATTTCAAGCCCGAGGTCCAATTTAAGCAGTGGTCCAATATAGGCGGTCTTCCCCTACATCAGA
Source organism: Uloborus plumipes (assembly GCA_038373865.1). Classification (NCBI taxonomy): domain Eukaryota; kingdom Metazoa; phylum Arthropoda; class Arachnida; order Araneae; family Uloboridae; genus Uloborus; species Uloborus plumipes. The sequence goes on from JAXGGA010001893.1 coordinate 130,476, forward strand.
AACATGAAATGATCGATTGATCTAATAATTATTTTATCCCGTTTTTTATTGCCGATAAGCTAAATGCGTCGAAATGTAAAAGTAAGTAGTAAAGGATGAATAAGTGCCTCTATGATTTGAATCTGTACTTCGTCGGAGAGAGAGGAGAACCAACTAAATACTTAAGTTTTTAATAAATATGTTGAGTTATTTAGTTTTCGGTTCACGAATGTCTGGTTGAAATTAACTATATCAGCAATCAGAAATCCAAGATTAATAAGAAAGTGCAAAACTTTGATTTCCTGATAATAAACGGTCCTTTCAGAAAATGCATTGAATATAATTAAGATTCGGAAAAAGATTAACTAGGGTAGCTTAGGAGTAGGTAAAATAAGAAATGAGTAAATAAAAAAGTGGGCCTCCTGAATTATAGCTTCTGAGAAACAACCAATAGCGCAACAAGTGAACTTGGTTTTCGAATTTTAAATGCATGAAAAATCACATCCTAAAGGTTATTAATCCTCTTGCAAATTGTGAAAAAGGAAAGCACTTGCACATTTTTACGATTTAACGGATAAAAAGGCTGCTGTATATCACGCATTTTGTTTTCCAAAAGTTATCTTTTGATTATATTAAAAAAAAAAAAAATACAGCTTCAAATGAGGTGCAATACATTTGTGTACTATTTTTCAGAAATTTTTATTAGGATAAAACTAATTGGAAAGCCTACACATAGTGTTAATCAAGGAAATAATTAGAAAAATATTTACTTGCCTCAAGATGAATCATTCATCGCTCGTAGCATCAATGGGTCGACATAAGGTATTGTCATTCATCGAGCCCTTTAGGGGTGACTTTTGTAGTCATTTTAGCACCTCGTATGTATTTTCCGTAATTGAATGGTGTCACCGAGAACGGTGTCATTTGAAGTGAAAGTCTCATATCATAGTTCAAGGCTTGACTCTCCTTGGAGAATGCTAGGGGTTGCAACAGCAATATGGTTCGGGAGGAAAAATGTGACATTATACATTATTTTTATAAATATATTTCAAAGTTTGACAAAAAAAAATGGAGACCAGGTTATAATCTGGTAAGCACGCCATGCAATAAATTTGAAGGGAGGGGGTATGGTTTAGCGTGAAGAAATTATTTTACTTCTTAAAGACATTAAATTTGCGGAAGAAAGATAACAAATTCTCGTATAAAATAACAATGAACTGAAAAAATGCAAAAATAAAAAGAAATAAAAACACAAAAAAAGTCGACTTACAAATGAAGGGCCAGGGGGAAAAAAGATGAAAGTCACTTTTTCGTCAATTTTGATATATTAAAGCTGTCTAGGGGCTATGAAGGACTAGTATCATTTGGTAGAACAACAAGGGGGGTGGGAATATTAGAAGCGACCGAAATGTGCATGAAAACTTGAAAAACTACATAAGGAGCTACGAGAAATCAAACTTTGTTCTTCGGTTTTCTCGAAATCGCTTTTTGGTCACTTTCATCTTTTTTCCCCCTTGCCCTTCAAATGTATAAAATGTTTCTTGCAAAAAAATGCTTTGTGCGTTAAATTTTAGCTTTACATTCTTAATTTTATTACTCAAGAGATTACAACACATATTTGTAATAGGAAAAAATCAGTATGTTTTGCCGCTATGGTACACATTTTTTGACCAAGAAATCCATAAAATATTTATTTTTTGATTTCTTCACTTGATGGTCTTTTTTTTAATTATTTTTTTTTGTTTTATTTGTTTTCGTTTTTTAATTACTTTATTATTTTATTTATTTTATTTCACTTCATTAATTATTTTTATGTGCGTGCAAAGCAACAACGCAGTAATTTCTACCTGGTCTGAAATATATGCGTCTTCCCTGGTTTTGTGTGTTGCACACACATTGCACCCAACAAGCCTCCGAAATCGTACGTACATAAAAAAGATACGATTTCTTCCCGGTTAGTTTTACAAGGATTATTATTCCATTGTGTTCCTAAGAGGAAAATTACTCTGACAAAATCGCTTAAATCACGTGGAATAGCCAGAGGAAAATTAATCAAATTGTCTTATTATCATTTCCTCTAAGAATTCAGACATTTAAAGGAAAATAAAACTAGATTTTTTATCATCAGAGATCAAATGAGGTTAATTTAAATCCAGTCGTTTCATACAATTGAATCTTATGATTTAATTTCAAAACAGGAAAACATTCTGCAGCAGTTACATTTTTCTTAAAAAATTTATCTTCAGTGGCTAGGTCGCTGTAATACAATATAAATAAAACAATCACTATGTACTTCTGACGTCGTAAAATAAAAAAATGCTTGCGCGTTAAAGTTACAAAATGTAACTGTCATATGAATTTCTTGACCCTCATGCTATTTCATATTGAATACTAAATCAATTGATAGACTTTAATATTTTCGGCACCACCAGGACATATATGTTCCGCGGATAATGACTCCCTAGAATAGATTTAATTAAAAGTAACTTCTCGCTTTTCTTTGCGTTTTCCAACATTACTGAGATAAATATGTCTCCATAAAACGGTTAAATAAAACAATGGGACAGATATACCACAGAATACTCTCCGCGAAGTTTTAGAAGTTTTTCAACCAGAAAAAATATTGGTACTGAAAGGATTAAAACAGCGGATGATTTACCATGTTACAATTGCAAAAGGTCCACACGAAGAAATTCGAAAGAGATCCTAAAAAAAAAGAAAGATAAAGGCACATGAAACAATATTTGCAATAGAGAAAGGGGTCCCATAAAAATGTATTGCGACATGTCTCAAGTGCGTGAATTTAAGATTAGTACTGGCGTTGAAGCAAATCAACCACTTTACATAAGCTTAGGATTGAACAAGATTTTTAATTTTGTACTGTCATAACTATAGGATAAGTCGGGGTACCACGCCTTACCCAAGAAGAAACATTTAGAAAAGTTTTGTGTTAATGAAAAATGGAAAATATTGCCTAATATTTTTCGAAATTGAAGTCTAGATGGTGCAGTGTTAAATCGATCAACACTAACAAATACTAAATAAATTATTTATTATTAAAAAAAAAGAATCGTGACTTTGAAACAAATTGCCCTGGCAGCCACGCAATTTGTCATACATGCAATTTGTGAACATACATGCTCCACTTAAAATAACACTATATAACATTGTAATTGAGAAAAGTGGTAGTAGTTAGCTAAATTATTGCTAACTAGATAATCCGCATGAAGGATTTGCACTTGACTGTAGTAATTCAAAAATTTGGTTTTTAACGGTAATTTTCTGAAAATGAGGTTTTAAGAAAACGAGATCATACGTGATTTTGTCTTGTACTTACGGCTTTTACCACCTGTTTTGCGTCTAAAACTTTCGGCAACCATTGCATCTTTGATTGTACATTGAAAACTGTTGGTGCAACTGTACGAACAAGTCTCATACACATATATTTTATGAGGGGAATATTACTCAGTTAAGTCATCAGTACGAAAAAATACCAGTTAATGAGGTGGGCCATTAATCCTTTTGTCCTAAAAGTACCAACTTGAATCCCATTCCAAAAAATGAGACACTTCCATTTAGCCCAAGTAGCATCAACGCATCGAATTTTGCTCGGCCGATCATCGAACTCCTCGTAAACTGATCTCGTAACGCACGATGACGTTGTTTCGATCAGTATCCGAGTACGGTTTTCGATGAGCTACTTTTCATCGGAAAGCGATATCCTTCCGATCAACTTTCCCGATGAAAATAAGCCGAGCTATATTCCATCGGAAAACGATATCTTCCCGATCAAGTTTCCCGATGAAACTCATTGGCACGGGACTGTTGTACTCGTAAATTGCTCTAAATCTCATCGTATTTCGAGCAAAACTCATCGGATTTTGCTGATCGGATTCTGTTTTGCCGATGAGACATATTGGATCATCGGCCGATAAGAATTTCATCGGGTCTCGATGAATGGCCGATCATCGCCGATGAGATGCTGCTGCTAGGGAGGTTTCCTTTGTAACCGTAATTGCTGGTAGAACAAAGTAGAAAACTAGTGTACGTTATAACAGGCACTTCTTTGCAAACCACTTCCTCTGAAAATGATTACCCACTGTGTGGATGTAATTATGAAAACTAATAACTGAGGCATTTAACTCGAAGGGGCGTTTTTTCTGGAATTACCCATCTGTGAAAGAAATAATAAATTTAATTCATTATTGCACTTTAAATATTTTCACTGTTATTGTTATTTAAAACGAAGATTTCAAACTCTCTTTCAACTTGATTCCTCAGTTTTTGATGTTTTCCAATTTCAAATTTTGCCTTAAACTTGATTTTTGGTTTTCTGCTATATTCTTTTGAAAAATGACTTATTTGTTTATTTATTTATTTATTATAAATCTTTTATAGCTTCTCTTACAGAAGATGAAATGCTGGATTCGATAGATTTCATAGAACTTCCAGGAAGAGGGCGATGCAATATCTATTGCGCACGTTATACATATGATCCCTTAAAACAGTCGCCAAATGAAAACCCAGAAGCTGAGTTGGCTCTAAATGCTGGTGATTACGTTATAATATATGGAGAAATGGACGAGGTAACTATTGAATTAATATATATTTGTGTCTTGGGAGCATATGAGTCGTTTAGAATCAGAACCTATTAGCTCATTTCTCGAAATACAGGGTGTCCACTCCAATCGTGGACCAATAGCTAATTTCTAAACCGTTAGAGATAAGCATATAGTTTATTTAGGAAAAAATCTCCAAATTGCGAAAGGAATTTTGGGTCTATTCAATGTTTTTCAAAAAATCAAATTTTGAAAGAGTTACGAAATTTAAATTTTTATACAGCCCCCCAGTCATATCAGTCATATTTAGTAAAACATTCTTGACAGTGAAACGTTTAAAACTAAAAAAAAATCACTCTTCTACAACAAAAATTGACCGAGTTATGACGTTTTGAAAAATCAAGATTTTGAAGGATTTCGCATACGGTCCCTTAAGCGATCTCTCGATGACGTCATGAAACAATGCAAAATCTTGATTTTTCAAAACGTTATAACTCGGTCAATTTTTGTGGTAGAAGAGTGATTTTTTTTTAGTTTTAAACGTTACAATGCCAAGAATGTTTCACTAAATATGATTGATAGGACTGGGGGGCTGTATAAAAATTTAAATTTCGTAACTCTTTCAAAATTTGATTTTTTGAAAAACATTGAATAGACCCAAAATTCCTTTCATAATTTGGAGATTTTTTCCTAAATAAACTATATGCTTATCTCTAACGGTTTAGAAATTAGCTATTGGTCCACGATTGGAGTGGACACCCTGTATATAGCTCCAAAGGCGGAAGTATGGATCTAAAGGAGTTTTGAAATTAAATCCTTACTTTGTATTCACTTTTTATTGAGATCTCATTCTTTTTGATTAATTGCCTTTAATCCATTGGTGAAGGAGCTTTCAAACTTAAATCTTTTAAAATAAAATTATTTTTCATAAAAAATGAACTTAACATGTTTTGATTCTAAACGACTCATATATTAATCCTATGATGCATTTACGCTTAATAGTTCTACATGAATTATCAGGAAAATGATTCATTACTAACACAACTTATTATGGCCATTCTCTATTTTTCGCTTAACCCATTAATGCCTAGCGTCCCTTTTTAGGGACGGTCCAAAAAAAGGCCTGAATTTCCCCAAAACGAACATTTCAACCAAATGATAGTGTTCAATGAGTACCTTGGTATTGTTTCAATTCGTTATTAACAGATTGCAGCATATAACCGTTGTAAAGTGTGTTCTGTAGCAGTTTTAACATGATCTTTATCAAAAATTTCATCGTTCACAATCTCAAGAAAAAAAGCTGAGTTTTCAAAGTTATTCCCAGTTTATGTTAATTGCTGATTTTATTTCTTCTTATAAAATGTCTTTTTAAATATTATATCGTAGGCAGAAAAAAATTTTAGTAAAAAAGTATGTACTCTCTGGGGTCTATCGTAACTTTTAAAGGACAATTGTTCTTTCCTTAATAAAACAATTATTTTTTACATATTTTTTTATTATTTTTCCTGTCCATTCAACACTGTTTGTAACCAATATACAAAATATCTTTGGAAAAAAAATGTCAGGCATTAATGGCTTAAACTCATTTTCACTCAACATAAAAAAGTATTAATAAAATAAATAAAATAACTTATACGCGTAGTACTTTATACCTACTTTATATACTTTCTTAAATAATTTCAGCTCTAAAAGCACACTATTCAGTGCAAAATGCATTTGGACCAGTTGCGACTGCCCTCAACCCCGTCACTGGTTTTCTTTGTGAGTAACAGTGAATTCTCAGAGCAAAGTTAACATAGAGTGCACTTTTCTGTGCTCACAAATTAGAAATTGGAATTTGGGATATAGGGAGAAATTGTGCTCGAGAAATGAAGAAAATCCGCCTTTCGCGTCTTTCTTGCAAGCATAGGGAAATTAACTTAGTTTTTTAACGAAATTTGTGAGTAACATTACCTTTATTTTGGTCCGTGTTACGAAAGTAAAATTTTTAACTGATTAAGGC